>VMBQ01002660.1:91576-116321 GCA_007657795.1 Dreissena rostriformis
TCCTTAAACAAAATATATGTTGCGGGGGAGCAGGGCTTTTTTTCCTTCTTTGCGAGTGGCCCTGGAAGGACATTTCACAATTTTGACAAGGACAATTCACAAACCAAACATGGCCGTGAATTTTACAAAATCGGCCGTTTTTCACAATTTTAACAATTTCACAATGTGGTTTTTCACAATTTTAAGAAGTCTGCGACTCATTTTTTCACAATTTTAAGAAGTTCGCGACTCAATTTTTCAAAATTTTGAAAAGTTTGCGACTCATTTTTTCACAATTTTGAAAAGTTTGCGACTCATTTTTTCACAAAGTGAGAGGGCCAGGGCCGCTTCACAAAGTCAGGAAAAAAAGCCCGTCGCTGATATTTTAATTTTTACTAATAACTAATTTAGGCTAATAAAAACTGAATTGCACTTTCCTTGTGCATTATTTCATTAATGTGACGCTATTGATTTAATAAACAAACTTTTTGATATATTTATAATTTAACTCTATGATATTAATACACTATATTACAAATAACTTCTGCTAATATACATTTACATAGTATGCAGACGTTTCACCCCCAAAATAGGAGGAAACGTCTTGGGGGGGAAACGTCTGCCACCCTCGCCGGGGTCGGGTTAACTCGCAGTATTTTATTACCGCCTTCTGGATTTTGTTAAAAAACAAACTTGCGTGACATACTTGTTAAATGTAACAAAAACGTCCCTTGCTGCCAATATTAATCGGTTCTTTTGTGATAGAATGTCTTAAAACACCTAATCCAACATTATTTAAAATCTTAGAGTTAAATTGTTTGTTTCTAGAAAAAATCAGGCAGTGCTTGAAAATTTATTTAAATTGTTATATACATTATTGATTGCTACTTTGAATGGTACGTCAGATCTTTGTTCATTCATAGTAAATTTAATATAAGTGCTGTTTAACCTATTTTCCTCGGATCAATCTGACGAAAAAAATAAACAACAATGGCGGACAGTGGGGTTGTTTTTGTTGCTACCGCATTTAAAATTGAAGGATTTTTGTCATAAAAAGGCAATTTTCCAATGAATTAAATCAGGTATATTTTTCTTTTAAATCATGTATATGATATAGGAAGATGGACCGCGACTCTACCAGGTTGCAGGCTATTTTAATAATATGCAGAAATAAAAAACTTTCTGATCCCTGAACATTTTACCTGGGTCATTTGACTCCTGATTTTCAAAATTTATTGATATCCCTTGATTTTACTATGTATAAGCAATGAATGTTGTAAATGTTGCCATTTACATTTTCTTGTGATTCTAGGTTGCACAATGCAGTTGTTCATTCGTGGAACAGAGACTCATGTAGTCCAGGTGACTGGGACTGAGACCGTTGAAGATGTCAAGGTATACAAGTCCTGAAAATTGTTTTGCATACATTACAGTCCTTCATAATTATAACTAAAATGTATAAAACTCGACTTAGCCAATTGAGCTAATAGTGTATAGTTATGAGTACCAAATAATCATATTCTGATACAATATTTTTTACTTTATTAACATTGTAAATACATATCGGTCATTATCCCACTTTGCAAGGGATTGTTCCTGATTGGCTATTGACTAAGTGCGTGGAGTGCAATTTTAGGGAGAAGTCAATTCTTGCTTGACCGATATAAAAGAAAAATCTGAAACATAAATGAAAGTAATTTTTTTTGGAAATATGATATATATTCTGAAAAAAGTGGTGTTATTTTACTATTTGAACATATTGAAAGCTGATTGTAAATTATGTTTGTTAAATAAATTAAAATCAAGTAAAAAATAAACAACAAAATAATTTGTAGCGCTCATAGCATTCAAGTGTGCATGACTTTTAAATTAGGGCGAAATTAATTTGTCTATTTTTTTATAAAAAAAAAACATACACCAGCGGCATGTCACACAAACTTGTGTCCACAGCTCAAAGTTCAATGTCACACTTATAGCTCAAAAATCAAATATGCGCATTGTAAAGCTTGTAAACATTGAGACTGTACATGTACCTTCATTTAACAATCAATTAAAAAATATCTGCATACATCATTACATGTGAACCATATGTAGACATCTTGTCTCACAGAACACCAGACAGATTCTGTGCACAGAGCACTATGTTCTATCTCAGACTTTTAAGCAGTAAACTATCAAATATGGACTACATATAATTGATTATTTATTTATTTAAATATCCGTGTCAAATTTTACAGAAATGTCCAAATTAAGTTTTGAACAAAGTTTATATGAAATTGCAACAATAAAAATTGTATTATTTTCCAGGCTTTGATTTATGAAAAAGAAGGCTTCAATGTTGAAGACCAGGTGATCCTCTATGGAGGCAAGCCCTTGGTGAGTGGCCTTCTGTCCAGCCTTGAGGACATGTCCACACTGGAGGTCAACATCAGGATGCTCGGAGGTACTTATTGGAAACACATTGTTCACTTACACATTATGATACAGCATTTTTTTCGTTCTTTCTAAAGTTCCCATAAAAGGTACTTTCCCAATCAAGGAAATCAATAACTTAATTCCTAATTGAAGTCCCCAAAAGTCCCAAAAGGGAGGAAAGTTGCTTCGATATCATTCCAAAAGTGCATTATCTGCAAGTGAACAAATAAAATGAGCACAGAAACTTATCATTTTTAAAAGAACAATTGCATGGGTTCGGAAATGAAGCACAAAACCATTTAAAAGACCCATACATCCAAATCTGAAGATTTCGGTTGATATCACTTAACCCTGTATGATACTCTATAAAATCATCAATAGCAAAAAAAATTGGGTGTGTTTGTATTTTCAAGAACATTGACAGTTAAAAAAAAATGCACAGAAATCACGAGACATTTTTTAAGAGGGTGGGGCATAAAAATGGAAGAGAAGCCTTCGTTGCCATTCAGTTTTATCTAAATCCATAATTTTAGCATTTTGTGTTGCCATTATTGTGTAAGAATATACATTGGAAATTGTTCTTGCTTGCTATGCAAAACTTAGCTCAAGTGTTCATGTTGGTAACTGTCTAGTCCCACTTGCACATTATTTAAGAAAAAATCTATAGTTACTGCATTTTACTTGCCGAAAATGGATATGAGCTGCCCTCTGGAATAACAGGGCTCAATGCATGTGCGTTAAATGTCGTCCCAGATTAGCCTGTGCAGTTTGCACAGGCTAATCAGGGACAAAACTTTTGGCATAGATTGGATTTCATAGTAGATATAATTCCCTCAAACAAAAAATTCCATAAAAGGGAAAAGTATTGTGCCTGATAAGACGGTGTGGACTTCACAGATATACACTTGACACACATGCATTAAGTCATGTTTTCCCAGAGCGATATTCTTGCATTTGTTTCACCCATCATCATTACTTCAGGTAAGGTCCACGGATCCTTGGCCCGTGCTGGTAAAGTGAAGGGACAGACTCCAAAGGTAAATTGTTTTTTTTTTATATAAAAGGTCAAGGGATTAACTTGTTTGCCCATGGCATATTAGTATGAACCATATTTATAATGATTTATAGCCACAACAAACTTAATTTTCTGAAATACCTACCAACTATGTGAAGTAGCCTTTTGACCATCCTCAACACAATTGTAAATACTAGTAGCAGGGGAGATTAAATAATAAACATAATGAGGTCAAATGCGCTAAAAGTGTTTGATGGGTTTTTTTCCACCAATTTCGGAATGGGGCTGGATCCCTTTGGATTGGGAAAAAGTGTGGTATTTTTACTAAAATTTGGAAATTAGTGTTGTTGCTGTTTTGCTAACAAATGCTTCAAAATTGAGAATAAAAGTGTTTGCAATATTATATATTAAGATTCAACTGATAGAGCTGGAAGGGAGATGAACTAAATGTAATGATATAAAAAAAAATAAAACCTATTGGGAATTTTTAGGACCATTTGGGAAAAATATATACTTTTTCCATTGGGAATGGGGCGGGATACCGGCCCCGTATCCGGCCCCGAATTTGAACGAAAAAAACAACAAAAAACAACTTTAATGCAATATTAGATTCTATCAAAATCAGCACTTTCTAGAAGGAAGACATCTCGTACTGTAAAAGTGTATGACTTTCACTATCTTAACTTAGAAGTTAAAAAAATGTACAAGCTTGAAGGATGTGATCTTAGCAAACATTCATCAATGTATGTTTCTGTTTCAGTAAAGATTTTTTTTCCATGCACCATACACTTTCTTTGTGGATATGTGCCAACTGTTGAAATTTATTATTCTCTTACATCGTTTTATCCAGCTTCCAAGGACATTTTATTCAGTTTCCGATGACATTTTATCCAAGTTCGAATGACATTTCCAGGTTGAGAAGGGGGAAAAGAAGAAAAAGAAGACCGGCCGTGCCAAGAGACGCATGCAGTACAACAGGCGCTATGTGAACGTTGTACAAGGCTTCGGTCGCAGGAAGGGACCCAACTCCAACACCTAAATTAACTGTACAGAACTTTATTGAAATAAATCCAAGCCTTTGGAAAGAAAAAAATGTGATATTTGTTTAGTCATGAATTAAACTTTTGTACAGCTTAAATAAGATCTATGCTTGTTTTGGATATCCTATGTATATAATACAGCTTTTCCAGACTGAAGGTGTATTACTTATTAAAAATCGCTTACTGGGCGCTAACAGGCTGTACATTCCCTTTTGACACCCATTTTCACTATTTTAAAAATTCTGTTGCCACTTATACATAGAGGGTAATCATGTGATAGTCAAGATGGCTTAATATCTCGACTTTACTCGCTGCAAATTTTCTTAGTATAGCTGTAATTTGGTCATCCTGCTAAGAAATTGTGCAGCGAGTAAAGTCGAGATAAAGAGTAAATATTAATATGAAATAAACGCTAATCACTTTCTTGATGATACGGCTGGAAAGTTAGCAGCATTTAAACAATTAATACAAGTTATAAAACGGCAAAAAATACCTGTCTCGGAATGGACATCACCATCTTGACTATCATGTGATTACCCCCTCTGTTATATAAACCATGAGCCATTTTGTAGCCATTCTTTCATCATTGTCTGCAATGCTGATACAATCTACTTACCAAGAGTGCATTTTTACAAGAAAGCATCTAGTTGCCGTGGTGTAGTGGATTTGGTGTTCACGTAGCTACCGGGAGGTCATGGTTTCAATTCCACTCTTAAGATCTCCCCCAAAAAGGATGCCAGGTACTAGTTCTACCCAGTAAACAGACTTGAGAGCGTTTCGATCAATAAGCATTTCGGTGCAATCAAGCTAAAATAAATAGGTTTAAACAGAGCATGTAGTTTTACAGGGTTCCCAGCCAACCTGGAAATCAGGGAAAACCTGGAAAAATACTCACTTTCCAGTCAGGGAATTTGGGAAAAGTTCCTGAAATCAGGGAATTAAAAAAAAAATCGCGAGTGGACAATAACGATATTGTTTTACATTATTCTGTCGCAATTTAGACAGCAAACGGCTCTCAGTTTAAAACAAGAAATAGGTCGAAACTATGATCCTGAAATTTTTATTTTCCATTAGGGAAAAATCAGGGAATTTTGTTCATACAAAAAGCGGGGAACCCTGTTTTACTGTCTGAGTTTAGCTGCTAACATACATATGACATGTAAATGAAATGCAAAAAGAATAGAAACTCGATTGGTATTGTAATCTGTGAAACACTGTCATATTTTATTTTGAAATATATGTGTCAAGAGGATAGTTCTTCTGTCGAGGCTTAGCTGCTAGCATACATACGGCATGTGAAGGATGATCAACCTTGATATTCAGTACCTACATGGTACATGGTAATGTGTTTCATCATAAAAACTTCACATAATTTATTTGCAAACCGGAAGAATAGGAACACTGAAAAGTAAAATCTGTAAAACACTGTCAGAAGCATTTAAATTTTTAGAACATACAAAAATTTACATGAAGTCGTGTGAACATTAGAACATAATTCTTTGTGATAAATGATTTATGCACCATACCATTCAACGCATGTTTTTTTTAAATACAATAAAAAACATATTTATTTGGAACACAATCACTACAGATAACATAATTTATTATCAATGTTTTTAGCTCACCTGAGGACAACATGCTCATTTTGTGATCGCCTTTGTGCATTGTGCGTCTTCAGTAGTCAACATTTACCTTTTTAACACTCTAGAGGTCACATTTATTTCCAATCTTCATGAAACTTGGTCAGGACATTTATCCCAATGAGATCTTGGCCGATTTTGAGTCAATAACTGCTAAATGCTAACAATATAGAAGTCACATTTATAGTCCAATCTTAATGAAATTTGGTCAGAACATTTGTTCTCATGATATCTCAGTTGATTCAAAAATGGTTCCGGTTCCTTAAAAAACATGTCCGTCAGGAGGTGGGGCTGTTTTTCTTATATGGCTATAGTTTAACCTTGTATTCACACTAGAAGTCACATTTTTAGTCCATGATTCTTCATGAAACTTGGTCAGAAAATTTGGTCTTATGATAGCTCGGCCGAATTCAAAAATTGTTATGGTTCATCAAAACAAAATGTCGGCAAGGCGGCGGGGCAGTTTTCCCTCTAAACACTCTAGAAGTCACATTTTAAGTCCATCTTCATGAAACTTGGTCAAAACTAATGCTAATGACATCTCGACCGAGTTTGAAAATTGTTACAGTCTGTTGAATAACATGGCCGCCAGAGGCCGTGCAGTTTTCCTTATATAGCTAAAGTAAAACCTAGTTACCCTTCTATTGGCCGCATTTGTTGGTCAATCTTAATCAAACTTGGTCAGTGCATTTGTCCCAATTTAATTTCAGCTGAGGTTGAAAGTGGGTCATGTGAGCTCAAAAACTAGGTCACTAGGTCAAATGAAAAAAAGAGTCAATACTCTAGAAGTCACGTTTTTGTCCAATCTTCATGAACCTCATTCAGAACATTTGTTTACATGATTTGTCAGTCGAGTTCAAACATAAAAATGTGCCTAGAAATTAAATATTAATGTTTCATAAAATACTTTAATTAGTTTGAACTCCACCTTCTCAGAATAGTTTAGTTCCTTTGGGTCTCAGGTGAGCGCCTTTGGACCCATGGCCCTATTGTTTTATATGTATACATGTATAATTGAAATTTAAAGTTGTTCTAATTTTGTCTCAGACCATATCAAAACTGTGTCACACAGAGTAAAAATGTTTCAAAAACATAATATAGTCTTCACATTACAGTTTTTACCTACTTGTCTCAGGTGAGCGGCCCTCTATTTCTAGTTTAATGTTGTCCTTAGCTAATCTTGACAACTATAAGTGGTATCTGTTATATTATATTAATATCAAACCAAACTAGCAATGTTCCTTGACAAAGAGGCGTGAGGGAAAATATTTCAGGCATGACGAAGACGGTTTTCATTACATTTTAAGTTCTCATTTATTTAATTAGTTGGTCCGTAAATGCATTATTTATTTGTGAAATGTACATTATTTAAAGCTAGCTTGGAGCCCTTACATGGCATTCCAGTGGTTTACATTTAAACATTTTCCATTGTATACTCGTGTTATCACTTCGCTTAAACCAAAAATTCTCGTTGCTTGATTGATTGAACACAGACTTGAGTTGACATATCTGTTTGTATACCCACATAAACCAACTGCAAACTCAGGTTTAATCATATGGTTTTATCTTACCTTGGAGATTACATAGTTACTTTGTGTACGGAAGTTTTTACTTCAAACTCACTTTAGTTCTGTCTTTGTTTGATAGTGGAAGAGTTAGTTTAACAGAATATGGATAATAGCTAGCTGGGTGTCATTTTTCAGCCGTTTAATTTAGCCTACCAGCATTTAGAGATACCAAAATATTTATTTTAAATCAAAGTATAAGAGATCTAAAGCTGCCTAGCTTGTAAAACTCATTCGGCATAATGGCAACCTTTTCACAATCCACCGTAGACAAGGGATCCGATATTATCCAAGACTTCTTGTGCTCGACCTGTGAAGACAAAAAACTGGATAAAACGGCTGATTTCTACTGCGAATCGTGCGGGAAGTATTACTGCGAAAATTGTATTAACATGCACAGCCAGTTGTTTACAAAACATGCCCCCTTTGGAAGGGGAGAAATGAAGAAATGGCCAGTGGCCAAAAAGGTGGAAGATTTTCTTCTGAAATGTGATGTCCATAAAGATGAAAGCCTGAACATGTTTTGCAATGACCACAGTGACCTGTGCTGCAAAAACTTGTGCATTCATTAATCACAGGTACATTTATACTTTACTTTAATTATAGAAAAACACCAGCATTAAAACGCAAGTGAAATTAAAAAATAATTCTTTGCAAGGTAGTCGAGTTATTAAGATTTTGTTTTATAATATCGATGCATTTTATTTTTTTTAAGAAACCATTTATTGATAATGTACAATAATTATCAATTAAAGACTGCAGTTTTACGCTTCATTTGTAAGTGGGTTATTGATCTTACGTCCAGTAAATGTGCCATGAATTTATTCCTAGGTTTTAGATTTAAATAAATGAATATTTGTGTATATATCATGATGACGTATAGCTTGACTCTAATTTGTGAACTATCTTCTTCTGATTTTTAGTATTTTTAGATTCCCATGAAAAAAGCTCTCAAAAAAGTATTTAATATAGCTCTTTTTTTTCTTATAACTTTTTTTCTTTCAGACTCTGCAAAAAGGTTACTCTTATATCCGACAAAGTAAAAAGTCAGTCCACAGACCTTCACAAACTGTCCGTTTCTATCCAAACTATTCTGGAAGAAATAAAGAAGCTTCAAGGCAACCAAGAGACTATCATTCGATATGTGGAAAGCTCATTTGATGAGCAGTTACGCACAATACAGGAAGCTCGGCAAGAAATAAATACAGCCTTAGACAAGATTGAACAGAAGACCCTGAACGAAATGAAAGATACTTTAAATAAACAACAAGCCTCTTCCAAAAGTGATTTTGACAAATGCGTCAGGCTTCGGGGTGAATTGAAACAATTTCGAGATGCAATTAAGGACATTATTGATAAAAGCAAGCTGGAACTATCCTTCATAGCCATAAGAAAATGCGAGGATAAAATAAAACAGTCTGAAACCTTTCTGAAGAAGAACTCTCTTCAGGATAAAGTTTCAATAACATTCCAGCCTATCAGTGAAATTGTTTAGTACTTGTCCCAACTGTCTGGTCTTGGGAGGATTGGATACAGTACACAGCCATTGATGGTACAAGATGATCCAAACAAGGTGTTCACTGTGCAGGGAAAGTCTGTACACAATGTGAGAATATTAAGTGATTCATCCGAATGCCTTATCACAGCCATCTGTGTACTCAAGGATGGACAGGTCCTGGTTGCAGACAATTTTAACAAGAAAATCAAGCTGCTTGACCAACAGTACCAAGTGGTGTGTCACTTGAGTGTAACTGCCTGTCCAGAGGACCTGTGCCATATCACACATAGAGAGGTAGCTGTGACTGTGAATGATGACAGTAGTAGAACACATGAGGTCCATTTTATCACAGTAAAAAACAGACAGCTGGTGATAGGAAGGAAGCTCAGTTACGACGTACATGTGGAGGTATTGCCTACCACCAGGGAGACCTGTATATTACTTCTTATAATGCACTGTACAAGTACACACTCAGTGGGGAACTTGTCAGCAGAATTTATGATAATTATTCAGGCAGAGTTACAGGTAAGAATCATAGTTAGTTAATATTCATATCGTAAGGAATATGTTTAATAAATAGATGTATAATGATCCATAAGTTTATTGTTTAGGCCGCAGTAAAGAATACAAGCTCATATTTTTTGCTCATTTATACATTCCCTGTATGCTATTTCTATAAGTACTGTGAATTTATTCAATATTTGTTTACATTAAATTTCATGGATTAGTTAAATCTGGATGTTTCGTTAGATCTTTAATTTGTAATGTATGATATTTGGACCTAAACCTTGGTTGAACTTTTGATTTCGTGGAAGAACTGAAACTACAAAAATCCATGAAAATTAATGTCTGACGAATGTTCCTTGGTTCACAGTAGATACTGCGTTCTTATCAATAATTGTGTGTGACCTGTTTTTTGTTCTCAAGTTTTTGGTGTTCTTTAAATTTACAATAAATGGGTATGGGCTCATTCTTTTAATTGATGAAGAAACTAGATACACTTTATAAATTTCAGTAACAACCTTATCTACCGGTACATTCTTTTGTAGGAGTGTCATGTAAACTATTTCAATATGTGCCAATGACACTGTATCATACACGTATTGATACTATATTATGACTGCATGTAGTTACATCACCTGACACATTCCTGTGTTTATTAATTTTGCATCGTAATTATTATCTTCTATGATGTTTCGAGGGACTTCAATTCTTTAAACACGAGTCACATACAAACATGCCAAACATTACAATAAAACAAAACTCTTAAATAAAACTTCATGCAATACCTAAATATTAATTATTATTGGATTTCATACAGATCGTAATAATGTATCAGATATCAGATATTTAAAAACACATTATTAATACAGTTTTAATGAGATTTATTTTTAATTTCTAGTCACATAATTCAATATCTTGATCTTACTCTGTTATTGCAGTTCGGAAGTGCTCTGTGAGTTCCACATGGGACAAGTTGTTCATCACAAACCCCTCCCAGCACAAGCTTCTCACCCTTGCCAGGGATGGTACCGTCCTGGCAACATTCATTCACCCTGAACTGCAAGCCCCATGTGGGGTACATGTAACACCAGCAGGCCAGGTGCTGGTATGTGGAATCCTGTCCAACACTATACTACAGGTTGGCAGTAAGGGCAGAAGGAAGTTGGCAACTCTTGCTACGCAGGAGGATGAAGTGGTGAAACCGCAGTTAGTCTTCTACAACAGACACACTGCGTCCATCATTGTGGGACTTCATAACAACAGCATCCTGGTATTCAAAGTGGAATAGTAATTGTACTTGTACATGTATCTTGATTTATGATTATGATGATTTAAATTGCCATGAGATTGTGTTGTGTGCATGGGAACATGGTTTAATGATACAACAATGTTAGTGTTATTGTAGACGCATTTATTTTGGATACACATATTTTCATCGGTTCAAACAATATTAAGAGTCCTGTAAACATAAGAAACACTCTAGAAAATATTCTCTTTGACAAATAGACTGCTTGTCAAAATACAAGAACAAAAATAACTTTTGTTTGTTATTTAAATAACATACAGATCACATTTAATCTATTAAGAGGAAGTCATTTCGTAAAAAATGCATGTGTACTTGTATATATATTATAGGTTATAATATATATACAAGTACACATGCATTTTTTATAGCATGTTGTTGTTCCTTTCTTGTTCCATACCCTGATATACTCATGAAAATTCATTAAAATTGTTTTTATAATTGACATTCAAACATTTTCAAGTAATGTGTTTTACAAAAACCAGCTTTCCAGCAGTGCAATCATGACAACTCTGTAAATGCAATGCATTCAATCTCAAAGGTTACCAAGGTAAGTGCGCGGTCAGCGTGTCTGCAATCGTTCTGACAATGTAATTGCGTTTGCTTAGGCAAGAAATATCTTTGAAATTCGACTATGCATTAATTATCATGCACACAGAGCAGGACATTCATTTTAAACATACGTATTTATACAAATATCAAAATCTTGATTACATGTGCACAAAATACTGATTTAAAATAAAATAAAAATCACGTCCTTGACATACCATTATATAAGGGTTTATATGTTTATAAGGCATTTTACTAAATTCTGAATGCATTTTAAACATCAATATTGAGTGTACTTTTTCAGCTCAACTGATAACAACTGGTTCCCGGAGAGCTTTTGTTCGTCGTCCGTCGTCAACATTTGCCTTGTTAACACTCTAGAGGCCACAATTATTTTCCGATCTTCATGAAACTTGGTCAGAAGATGTGTCTCAATGATATCTTGGCTGAGTTTGAAAATTCATGGGGCGGGGTAGTTTTACTTTAATGACTATGGTGAAACCTCAGTTACTCTCTAATCGCCCCATTTATCGGCCAATTTTAATGATTTGGTCAGAACATTCGCCCCGATGATAAGGGCTGAGTTTGAAACTGGGTCATGTGAGTTACAAAACGAGGTAACCAGGTCAAATTAAAAAAAGCATGGTCACATTCTAGAAGTCACTTTGTTTGTCCAATCTTCATGAACCACTGTCAGAAAGTTTGTTCTAATGCCATCTCAGCCGAGTTCAAAAATAAAAATGTGACTAGAAAGTAAATATTTATGTTTCGTAAAGTACTTTCATTATTTTGAAATACACTTTCTTAGAATAGTTTAGTTCCTTCGGGTCTAAGGTGAGCGCTTAAGGGTCCATGGTCCTCTTGTTTTACTTTTCCACTTCTTAAATACCAATTCAAAGTCGAATTTCGCCAGCAGAAGTTCATGCAGTTAATTCGCATTAAGACCATTCAGGGCCTCAAAATATATAGAATTTCTCAAGCAAGTTTTAATAATGTTCTGCCGGCTTAACCCCGTCTGGACCTCCACTGTGGACACAAGGGCAACCAACAACCTGTGGGTGGCTACAGAACGGTACACGTGGTTGATGTTTCAGTGAACGATTCTATTTATTTTTTAGCTAAAACAACTTTGAATATGAATTTGCGGTAAAGCTTTGACAAAAATGTTCATTGATACAATTCATGATTTGGCATATCTTGAGTTAACAGGCCAATGCTAACATGTCACGCCGTGTATCTGTACGCTACAGCAGAACCCTTACCTCGCTGTGTCGTCTCGATGAAGTGATCTCTAGCAGAAAACGTGGTTCTTTGTAAAGAATTTCATCATCTTTAAGTGGACAAATGATACTTTCTTCTCGAAACCTAACGCGAATAGATCTATTCATCAACTTGTTAACAGGTGGGCGTTCATTAAACATGCCCCTTAGCAAACATATTATTGTGTATTTGATTTTAAACTGATGACAACATTGATCTATAACCATTTATTTCCCTTTTCCGAAGACCTTTGTTATATAAATGGTTTTTAAAATCTGCACAATAAGCTAAAGTGGCAGAATAGAGATATTTTGTCTTTGTACTACATCAAGTAAAACAGACTGATTTCTGTAATATGTTCATGTGCCCTATTGCAATGATTTTGCTAGTAACTTGCTAGTGTTTTCTAGAAAAGCCATTGAAAGCGAAATTTCCATCAGTACAATCATGCAGTTAGGTGATGACGTTCTGAAATCTGAGCGGATATCTTCCACATTGATTAGGTCAACAGAATGATTATGGGAGTTTCGGAGGGTACTCTTTATAGTTGCCTACGAGGAGGGACTCGTGCCGGCATACAGTATGCCTGGCGTTGTAGAAGACTACGTTGTATGATGGTTGTAACGAGGACAAAGCTTTCGTTTGTATTCATGTTTTTATGTATGTTTGATGACAATGGGTGTAATTTAGAATGTATGGACTTGTATGAAATATATTGTATGCTTGTATGTGTAATGCATATGTGGACTGTATATAAAATGCGTGAGAAGAGACGAGTAAAACACGGTATCAGTCAGTCGGTCATACCAACCACTTACCAAAAATTATGTTATTGTATTTTGTTGTTTTNGAGTTTCGGAGGGTACTCTTTATAGTTGCCTACGAGGAGGGACTCGTGCCGGCAAACAGTATGCCTGGCGTTGTAGTAGACTACGTTGTATGATGGTTATAACGATGACAAAGCTTTTGTTTGTATTCATGCTTTTATGTATGTTTGATGACTATGGGTGTATTTTAGAATGTATGGACTTGTATGAAATATATTGTATGCTTGTATGTGTAAGGCATATGTGGACTGTATATAAAATGCGTGAGAAGAGACGAGTAAAACACGGTATCAGTCAGTCGGTCATACCAACCACTTACCAAAAACTATGTTATTTTATTTTGTTATTTTTCCCGATCGGGAGCGTAGTTGTGAAGGGAGTGGGAGTTTCTATGGGTATTCGATATACATTGACATGTTCAACGACTGTGTTTACCAAAGCTGGCTCTGTCACAGTTGCAAATGGTTCAAAACTTTGGGAGTGTGTTGTATTGGTGGAAATCCATACACAATCATGTTCTGCCATGCCATTGACAGGGCATCCGTAGAATAAACTTCATGATGTGGAACTATAGAAGCTGTCTCGTGGTTTGTTTTCAATTTCGATTTTTTTTCGTCTTTGGAACATGTGGATAGATTCGTTCCATCGAAGCATTTCTCCATCCTCATTTGAATGTACCCGCCACATGTGTCTTCTAGGGACTTTATTGGTGCTTTAGTAGGCTATGACTACGATTGGTTAAAATTAGCAACCATGCACATTACATGTACATAGATTTTTAAAAAAAGTGTTAGAGTCTATTGCAAAGGTATGTAATATCATCTTTGCACACTTAGACTCATAATAATAATAATAATTATTATTATTTTTATAATAATAACAATAATTATTATTATTATAACAATAATAACAATAATAATAATAATAATAATAATAATAATAATAATAATAATAATAAAAATAATAATATTATTATTTTTTATTATTATTCAATTTTAAGCATATATGCTATTCAAATCAAATTTGAATTTATGGCAAATATGCCAATGATTTAGTCATGTGCATCACGGTACAGCTAAACAATCAAGCAAAACAATAATTGGAACAGAATATCATAAACTTTTTGCGAAAATTACCAATTAAATAGTTTCATAATAAGTGCACCTGTAAATATCGTAATTCAGACCTGCCATGTTGTTAAAAAACTTTGCTACAGCAAGTGTCTATCTTCCGTGTCGCCTTATAGTATATTTCACGGTGGCGAAGTGTTTTCTTTGCAAGAAAATTTTCAAAATAACGGCATATAAGTATGTAGATTGGCATGCTCCATCTCAAACGCGCATATTGAAGTTTAAATGTGAAGTCTTTTGCATAAAGTTTCCGAGTGTGGTCGTTTGCATATTTCAAACGTCCAACTTTTCAAACTCTATGCATTCCTTGCATTCATCGCCCCTCTCATTTTGTCTAAAAATTGTCATATGAAAGCGTTATACAAAATTATATGCATGTACTCAGTCACACGGAAATCAACGTTATATCAACAAAACATCCACGTGTTAACTAAAGTTGCGATCGTTCGCATCATCAAATGGACATTCGTCTATGAATATTCTCAAAAAGTATATTACCTACTAGGAAGAAAAATCAATTAACCGATAGAAAGCTTTCCGAGCATCAGTCCTCTTTCTAGGGACTTGTTCACGTTTTGATAAATTGACAAACTTGAAAAAAAAAGAGTTTAAGATCTGCAAATTTTCGTTGTAGTTCTGGTATTTGCGAGAACGTTAACCATGCTCTACAAATATCCATTATATGCCTCTTTTGACGATTTAAAAATTGAAAATTATAAAGCGTTACAAACGCGAAACGATTGAATAATTTGGAGAGCTCTGTTGTTATCGTCAAATTGTGTGACAATTTGACTTTTACTCCAAGGGTCAGTGGTTCGAGCCCCGGTGTGGATTACTTGTTTTTTCTTTTATAAATTTTATTCTTGTTTTATACTGTAGCAAATTTGGTCCGATGTGTACATTAATCAATTTAAAGCATTTAATGACTAACTTCAAAACATGCCAAAATCTGTGAACAAGTCCCTTTATTGGTAGAAAACATCAATAAATTATTCTTGAATCAACTTTTTTTCTGTCAAAATGGTTGTGATCGTTGGCATTTGTTGTCACGTGAGATTTNCCCTCTCGCATGGTTAGGGGCCAACACTCAGTAATTTAGAGTTGTCTTTTTACAGATTATTATTATTAAGCATTCACATTCGGTACCTCTCTATCGCTTTTGGATTCTTAATCCAAAGATATTTAAAGGTTCAAAGGGAAGGAACTGTTGCGAAACATTTGGACATTTGCTCAAGCCGTTATGTCTCTTTTCGTACCTTTGGATATCGTATTAGTAAAGTTTAACACTGTTCGACACCGACGCCGAAGATTAAGGCTGGTTAGTTTGTAAACATAAATAGCACTAGCAGATACCGATAAATTGATTTATCAACCGGATTACATCGTTTAACAAGTAACAATTAGCCATTCATAATTTATCTTTGGAAAGTGAATACGTGCTCAATAAACTGGAGTTAGTTGCATCGGTAGAAAGCACTTAAAGTCAAGTCAAGTCAAGTAATATTTATTTATAAAGTCGGATGTATACAACATTTTTACAAAACACAAGCTCTGAAGAGCTTTTAAAACCGACTTACACTTACACTGGGTAGACGTTTTTCCGCTTACTGAACTGTTGAAAATGGATATTGAATTTTAAAGTGCACTCAGAGCATACACGTAAGTTATTTCGTCTCTTTAGAATTTAACGGTTAAGTTTTTACGCATGTTTGTGTCATAGGGTTACTTTATTTACTAAATTGTGTATAGATTGTTAAGCTGTACATTGTTGTCCCGTGTTAAAACCACTTCCGCCTAAACGTAAATAATAGCAAAGCCGACATTCAATAGTGGCCGATTGAAAACCCATTGTTCAATGCGTGTATATTTATACTCGCACAGGTAATTATGTCCAACAGTTACATTTATATATATCGATTGTATTTTGCAATTGATCTGTTATGATGCAATACTGTAATTAAATTGTCTATTTTATTGTTTTTCACTGTTCTTATTATTCATGTATGTCTATTTAAAGAACATGAGAGTTGATGGTCTTTGAGGAATTATATGATGACATAAGAAACCCTTGTTGCGTTGTTGATCCGCATCCCAGAACCCCACATGCTCAGATAGCCGTGCTAGCCAGGTCGATCACATTTGTTTCTTTAGTTAGTTTTTAACAGGAGCTCAGTCATATCACGACGGGAAGGGATTAACGTAAATGTGGCGTGTTCTGAGAAAACTGGGCATAATGCTTGTGCGTAAAAAGTCATCTCAGATCAGCCTGCGCAGTCCGCACAGGCTAATTAGGGACGACAATTTCCGCTTTTATGGAATTTTTCGTTTAAATAATGTCTCTTCTTAGCGAAAATCCAGTTTAGGCAGAACGTGTCGTCCCGGATTAGCCTGTGCGGACTGCACAGGCTAATCTGGGATGACACTTTACGCACAAGCATTATGCCCAGTTTTCTCAGAACACGCCACATATATNAATATGCAAAATGTTGCTTTTGAAGAATTATACATTGCATGCATGAAAATATCAAATTAACTAACAGAGTTAAATTTAACAAATTCCTTTGGTGAAAAGATTGTATACACTTAATTGTAGGTACTACAAATGAAAATTCCACACAACACACACCAACAATCCTAAAATATGCAAAAGAAAAACATCAACAAATGTCAAAAAGTAACAAACAAAATTAGGAACTACTTTAAGTATGGTGTACCAATTGTGACATTAAACTATATTTACTATTTTACATTTGTTGGAAAAGTTACCATATTTTAATTTTAATGATAAGAAAAGTACTAAGAAAATATATATTCTGTCTGCATGTGACATTTCATAAAACTATTCTGTTTACAATGTTTTACTATAGGCATATATTGCCATATAACGAAAAATGTCGCACCCCTTGGCAGCCATGTTTTTCAAACAAAATTAACAATTTTCCAACTCATCAAACATATAATTTACACCAATTTTATGAACAAATTTCATTCAAATCACACAATAAATGTGGCCTCTATAGTGTTAACAAGGTTTCACTATATGTATATAAGGACAAGTGCCCCGCCCTATTGGCGCCAATGCTTTTCAAACAGACAGAAACATTTTAAAATTCATTCAATGCATCACTGGTACAAATGTTCTGATCAATTTACATGAACATCAGACAATAAATGTGGCATAAATTGTGTTAACAATGTTTTACTATAGCCATATATAGGCATGTAATGAAAAATTCCCCGCCTCCTTGGCATACATGTTTTTCAACCATCATCATTTTGTAACTATTCCAATATATTATTGGTATGAATCTTCTGTACAAGTTTCATCAACATCGTACAATAAATGTGACCACTAAAGTGTTTACAAGGTTTAAGTACAGCCATATATAGTCATATAAGGAAAAATGCCACGCCCCTTGTCACTAATGTTTTTCAACCACACATAATAATTACTTTACTCATTCAAATATATTTAAGATATAATAATCTTCAGACAAAATTTCATTAAACATATACAATAAATGTGGCCTCTATAGGGTAAACAAGTTAAATGATGATGCAGCATGATGCATAACGTATGACGCACGACGGACAAAACGGAATAAAAAAATAACCATGAGCACATTGTGCTTAGGTGAGCTAATAAGGAGGGTAATTACACAATATGCAAGTTGAAATTATGGGAAATAATTTTTATCACATTGCAACATTAATTGTTTTAAAATATCATGCAATGTTATGCACAGTATTTAAAAACATATATGTATGTGATATTATACCCTATAAATCCAAAAACTGTACTGATCCTTCCTTGAAGTCTTCTACAAGATGGTCAATCATGTAAGGTTCGTCATCATTGTCATATAGCACTTCATACACTGCATTAGAATTCCCATCGACTCCAGACAAAAGGGATGTTACATAGCCAGTATACCACTCGGTATTTTCAGAATCAATGCACAACTTCCATTTATGTTTAATCTGTCTCCCAACAAAGTTTGTTTTTGAAGATGCTGCTCGTCTACAAATGAACAAAGAACAATAAATAAAATGAATAATCAATTTTGTTGATTTATATTACACGTCTAATAAACACTAGCAAACTGGATATTATATTTGACAATCACCTACATAACGACCAACAATTGTGAACAGTTATTTAATAGTGCCTTGATGCATATTAAACGAACTACTACATTATAATTTTTTTTAATTTTGACCTTTGACCTGAATGTGTGACTTTCACCATAAACCAAATTATTATGTTTGTTTAATGTGAAGCACCCCAGAGGATTGACATAAACTATAGCAATTTTCATGGATGTGTCTCATGTGTTAATGGACATAATGCTGTAAGCTTATATTTTAAAAAAATTGTCAAGATACAAATGGTAATAAATACGTTATTAACAGATGGTGTACAATGCCATTTGGCGTGCATCATACTCTTATCCATATATATATAAATACAGTGTACCAAGTTTCAATGAAATCATCATAAACAAGAGCACCGCATAAGGGGTGCCACGCTCGGCTGCGAAAGCTTGTTTTTTTTATTAATTGTTTATTTTTTAAATATGTAACATTGACCTTGACCTTTGACCTAGTGGGTGTGTCCTTTAAAAATGAGGATGGTGAATGTACATATGAAGTTTAAAAATTGTAGGTGTAAATGCTATATTTGATTATCATATTAGATGTCACAGCAACCTTGAATTTTGACATAGTGACCCAAAAATGGGCATGGCATGTAAAAATCATCAAGGTGCAGGTACATATGAAGTTACAAAGTTGTACGTGGAAGCACTTATCTTTAAGAGCCAATGTTAAGGTTTGAGCACGACGCCTATGGCGGACAGTGGACTAGCTGACTATGACAATACCTCAGTTTTTCTCCAAAAACAGCCGAGGTAAAAAGTACAAAATATGGGTGTGAACAAAATATTGAAGTACGGGGGAAAGGACGGACGGCAATTGCCATAACAATATCCCTCCCCGTATGATGGGGAATAACAGTTGTTACATCAGTCTTCACGGTAATATATTTAAACAACTAGCCCGAATTATTATGCTTTATTTCAAACAGCTAAAAAATCCAATAGCCCGACTATATAAATTATTAATTACTAGTAGCCCGAATAACATTTCACCAGACCCGGGCTGTTGGGCTTATAGTTAGCGTGAAGACTGTTTCATTAAGAAGTAGTGCCGGTTTATAGATTGATGATTATATTGAAACATAAATAGGTATATATTGGATTTGTTGTCAACAAACATACAATGTACAAACTGTAATTTAACAATTTTATACTTTATACTATATTTAAATACAGCCTCTTGCGAAATTAATAGACTTTCATTTAAAAAATATCATAAAATTTAATATAATACTTATAACTACAACAAATTTACCCTTGAAGGAATGAACATCTTTGTAATGATTGATCAATTGTATTTCTTGCTATGTTATTACCTTGCAGTATTCCTATCTGATGTTACTGTACTAATCTTCTGCGTCACTGTGGAAGTTGATTTGGTCCTTGAAGTAGTTTTCTAACTACATGTAACCGTCCTTTTACTTACAGAAGGCTTGGTTGTATCTTCAAACTGAAACAACAAATCACGTTTTAATGTTAAATTTTTAACAAATACATTCTACAATATAAACTACCAAGGCAAATATTTACACATATAGTAATTGACGTATGATGAAAATTTTATATGAAAATGCTATTCAATATCTTAATTGTTTGTATATATTAACATGGATCAAACTTAATGTGTTTGTGCAAATCGATATAGATTGGAAAAAAACTGGATATATTGAGAGCAAAAACGTAACATAATTTCAAGGTAGACATACCTTTTATTCATATTTATTTGAATTAATATATAGTATTTAACTTGAAAACATCTTTATGGTGTTCTATGCTGTGAAACATCTTTCAATGTAAGAAATAATAACATATTGTAACCTACCCATACTCCAGGCTCTCTTATTCCAGGAATTTTTCTGTGTCTCGGACAAGCTAACTCAGGCAATAAAACCTTGCAATAAAATGCTTTAAGCTTTGGAATCCATGATTCCCAAAGGGTATTGTCTTTATAAATTGTTTCCACGTGGAGTTGATATGGGTCTGTGGTCCTTACTATAAAGTCTATCCACGGTAAATTGCATATATGCAATAAACCTTGACACTGATAATAGTAATTGTGGTTCAATTTTAATTTTAATTTGTCCTTTTCTATTCCTAAGAAGAAATTTCTATTTGTATAGGCAGCTTGAAATAAGTTCATTTTTTTATTTTTTAAAACATTTTTAACTTCAATAAGTCCTTCCCTATTGTTGTTGATAAAAACGATTCCATCCGGACTTCCACCTAAAAATTTATGTTCAGGATGAATAAATAATCCACATCTGTTAACATTAACATTAATTCCTTGTTCAGCTTTTTTTAAAATATATTCATGAATGGTATTTCTTTCTTGTTGTAATCCAAAAAGTGTGAATTCATTCCCTTTAAAAGTTTTGTATAGAAGTTGTTCCACAATGTTTTTCACAGATATTGATGTTTTTCTTTTCAAAATTAGTCCAAAATTTGATGCTGTTATTCTTTTTCTTCTTTCTTGATGCCAAACTTGAGAATTAGATTGATATTCAGTAAGAGTTGTAATAGCATTAATTTTATCATTTGAAATGTTAATGTGATTAGACATGTACTGGTCACATTTGGTATTCAAAACAGATGCATCAACATCATCTTCACACTGAATAGCCTCGTTTCCATATGCTGACTTGGCAGACTTTGATGTACTCTCATTAGCAGTAGACACTTTTCTTTTCCACCTATTAGATTGAGCTTGTGGCTTGGATTTAGACTGATTAGAAAGTGTCAATTGCTTGTCCCTTTCCTCATATAGTTTGATGAAGTAGTATCCTGGTGAGGAGTCTGTCACCTGTTTCCAAACAGTGGGAGACCACTGTGGTCCGACATTCATTCGTAAACATCCACCATAACACCTAGTATGCCATGACCCACAATTACACAAATTGTAGACTTTGCCTCCGTCAAATTTGGTGCGCATGTGCATCCAACACTCAGCCAAATTAGTTGTTGTATTATTGATGAGTCTTTTACTTTTATTAGCAAACCTGTCCAGCAATACTGAAATGTCACTCAACATATCTGATTTAAGATCTGAATATGAAAGTGTTGAAGAATATCGTGAAAGTTCCTGATCTTTTAAAGATGTTCCTTCTTCCCAAAGTAAATTATTTTGAATACATAAATCAGATGGTTCGTCTACTTCAGTGGAATCATTAGTGTAGGATGTTGTTTGGTTAATAGGTGGAATTGATTTAGCTTTACAGAAATCTGAACAGTTGTTGTGGTTGCCAAAAATGTGGTGAACTGAGTTTCGAATGTCTTTTTCTAACTTGATTATTGCATTATGTACATTTTCTTCTTTGGATCGTATCCGGATAGCACATCGGACAGCACTTACTACGCGAATGCGAACTGCTTTTGTAAGGTTGTTCCTACCTTTGTAATGAGGATTAGCGTCCACTAGCTTTTCCAAATTGGAACGAAGGCACTTACATTTACATGATTTGAACATTCTAATTTTTGAACATGACTTCCCCAAACTGGAATTTCTTCATGTATTTTGGCATAAACTGATGAATCCCCATCACCAACTAACCACATATACCGTTACCCATGCATTTTCTCTGCCAAACGAAATCCATCAAGGATGATGTCAGCTTCCATGGCTTGAGAATTCGAGTTCCAGTTTTTGAAGCATTGGTGATGTGGTACTGTTTGATGAGTATTTTCCGCATGTGAGCATACGTAACAGTATTTGTTTCTTATGCCAATGTACAAAATTCTCCCAGTTCTTTGTCCAATAATAATGGCAACACCACCTAAAAATATATATATATATTTAAATATACATTGTCAGATTACCCGGAATTATTATACAAACAACTTATTTGTAACTGACGTAACCAACATGCCGCATTGACACATAATATTTTCATATTGTCTTCACAAAAAACAGCATACACCATGCTCAATGTTTAAAACGCACTAAGTGACACCATGACCTACTTTTTTATCTGTCATGGCCCATGTTTTAACTTGTCCTTAAAATCATCTCCATGAAAGTTATGAGCAAGTTTTGTGAACAGATGAACAACAATTCAATTACATAGCGGACACCATGCTGAATGTTAACCCTTACAATGCGGGAACCAAATTTTTAAGGCCTTTCTTAAATAGTAGATGCTGGCCCTGGGGATCAAAAATACAACCTCGATATTACATGTATTGTGCTCTACCAACTGAACTAAGCGGGTCAGCTATATGAAACCTTTCTACACAAACAATGAACCAAAAATAAATATTGAAAATAAAGTACAACAACAGATGTGTTTTTGACAAACACAATGCCCCCTCATGCATTTTTTTGTTCCTTTGAAGGATCAACTTGACCTTTCACCTTTAAAAAAGTGTAGCTCCATGATATACACATGCATGCCCCCAAAAAATTGCTATTTTCAGTATTTTAAAAGTTATAACCAAAATTTAAGCAAATTGAAAGTTTTGGGAATTAATTACAAACAGACAGACAGGCCAAAAACAATATGCCCCCAATCTATTGATCCTGGTACATAAAAAGTTGTAGGAAAACAAGAGATGTCATCCTAGGATGACATATGTCCATATACACGCTTTGATAGTATTTTTTAAAAGCTAAACGAAAGGGTGACGGACAAATGTCTGCACAGACAGACAAACGGACAGACAGTGCGATCACTATATGCACTTAAACCGTGACATAAAGATGGAAAAAATATATATGTGTTTGTCAAAAACACAATGCGTGTTTGTCAGAAACACAATGCCATTACTACACTACTTTGATACATTTTTTTTAATTTTGACCTCGAAGGATGAAAATGACCTTTCACCACTCAAAATGTGCAGCTGCATGAGATACACATGAATGCCAAATATTAAGTTGCTATGTGAAGATACATAGAAGTTATGATCATTATTTGAAACATAAACACGAAACCTAAACGCAAAGTGTGACGGAATGACATACGGACAGACAGACGGACGGTCTGATCACTATATGCCCTCCTCTAAGGGAATAACAAATTATTTCCAGTGTGGTCCTTGGGGTAATGTATTGTAAGACATACTAATTATATTTATAAACAAGAGCTGGCACCATAGGATGACATATGCCCCCTATAAACGCTTTGATAGAAGTTATAGCATTTTTTGAAAATTAAACGCATAACTCAAAACCTAAACGTGAACCCTAAGTTCAAAGTCAACGTCACAGGGGTCAAAGTTTTTGTGTGTTGGCTTTAAAATTTGCAAGTTTGGCTATAAAATTTGCAAGTTTGGCCATAAAATATGCAAGTCAAGATTTCTTTGTGCTTAACTTTACGAACTGTTCATCTTTTTTTAAACCAATATAGCCCATTTATAATGTTATTTTTTATAAAGGTTATCAAAGACTATATAAAACAAGCTTTTATGCATACTACAGGTTAGAATATAGATTATTTTTTTGTAGCAAATTAATAAATACAATGTTTTTTGCATAATTAAGGTTCGAAAAGTCATTTTTATTTAATATTATTGTATTTTTCTCGTCTACACATATTACAGGTCCTCTCACGATGTTCTCAACCATAATGGAGGACATTATATGTCACCTTTTATCATGGTAAAAACGTACATTACACCGTTAAATCCGTGTGTCATCTATGAAATCAACAGCATGGCTTAAGAGGCTGACATTATATAATGATAAGAATGTTAATTATCATTGATTTTCGTACATTTATTGATATATTTACATATGCAACTTGCACTTTTTACGCCGGATGTTGTGATCGCTTTGCACATGCGCACTTGCATATTTTACGGGTCTTGCAGATTTTACGCTACACCGTTCCTATATGTCTCATTTAAAAGAGTAACTGTGTGCCAATTT
>VMBQ01002661.1:0-108778 GCA_007657795.1 Dreissena rostriformis
AATATTTTTCAGAACAAAGAAGTTCATTTGGTAAGTTAGCTTTGACGATTTTACTAAAGAATGTTAATGAACTATTTTTATTCAATATGGTATGAAACGGCAACGTGTATCAGATCTCATTTATCACCTGATTATAGAAAAACCCATCTTATTTCGCCAAAACTTGTGAGACGAATCCTTATTGTTGTTGACTGACTTGAAGTCATTACATCTTGTCGACGTCATGTAACAAAAAAAGTTCTAAATATCAAAAATATATATCCAATAAAAATATTCAACATGTTATCTTTCACATATTTGATACAAAATATTCGTAATTCTTCAGTACGCGGGCAACAAAGTTAAGCATGGGATTAATGCTCGTTATGTTTGACGTTTTATTTACTGTGTGCATTTTTATTTAATTTTAACACGATTCATACAGATATGTTGTCTTTTCAAGGGTGACAACTCGTATGAGCTCCACTAGCAATCAAGAAAGGTAACTTCAACATCACGCGTGATAATAAACCAACAGTTATTCCCCTTATGAATACATTACACTAAATCAATCAATACAAAATCACTAAAATGAGAGGAAAAAAATCAGTCATTGTGCAACCGTCTTGAAATCACGCGTGCAGTTAGTCTCTTCTTATTTATGTTATGCATCATTGCATGCATGAATTGATCGTGGTTGGTGACATGCTGACCTAACTTCATCTGCATAAATATACAAACAATGCGGACATTTCGGACCACAGATCTCAGACATTATTCTCTTATCGTCCCAGATTTGCAAGGTCGATTCAATCAGTATGCCACAAGATGATGTTCATCTATAGTGTAATATTTGCAACATCATCGTTTAGGTTACCAGTCCTTGTTCGGAGGTCAAATAAACAACTTAAACACGGATTGTTTGAGAAGTAAATGCGATGTTTGTTGGTTTGTTATAGTGTCGACTGTTCCTGATTCTACCCACAAACATCGCCGCCCCGGCTGTACTAGATATTCTTGTGGGTTCCTGAGGGGTCTCCAATCACGCACTCAGAGATTTACGTAAGTTCACGGACACTATGGTCCAAGCCAAGGCCAATCCGCTCCGCCTTGATGGTTATCTGACTGGTCAGACCCTTTCAGTAGGACTCAATCACATGACAGACTGACGAAGTTTCCTGTAGATAGCCCCCGAACCTTAGCTCAACAACCTTGAACATACACTCAACAAAACAAAGCCAAACTAACCTATATTTGATTTCTTTTTTGAAAACGATTGCCGATTTCGTGGAATTGGTGATATTCTCAAAATGGCCCACGTACCTATATATATCGAACACTACACCGAGCGTGACTGCCAGGGCACGTGGATTGTGACTTTGGTTTTGGGGGTTTGTAAAGTTGCCAAATCATGTATCTAGATATGTAAAGTATTTTAAACATGACATGATAAATCATTTCTCAATACAAATTACCGTAGTTGTGCAATCAGGAGAATGGTGTTATATAATGGTACACAATTTCTTTCTATATCAAGTTATATGAAGATAAAACCAGCAATGTGATCATTGAGTGGTATATTTACAAGATCGAGCATGTAGGTCACTGACAATGATGTGTTGGTATGATACACATATGTAAACATACATGTTCACGTATATCAGACACTTCAGCGGGCTCAGATCGCTTTGTTGACTAAATCATTAACGCATGGGCTAACGCCCATGGATTTAAACAAATAATAAAGAGTTAATTGCGAGTATTATAATGGCCAGTTTTAAAGGGACCCATTCACAGATTTCGTTTTTTTTAATATGATAAAATTAATTTACTTACAAAACTGTAATATTTGGAGTATGTTTAAATAATTATAATACAAATGAAAAAGATATACAAAAGTGCCTGCCCTGAGAATCGTTCCCGAGACCTTTAGAAGCATAAGCGAACTCACTGAACATACACTATATGTGCGTAAGAATCAATCTAAAGCATAATTAAAATTCCATGAAAATAATACACGTTTTTGATAAATAACGCATTCTAATTTTTACGATTTGGATTGGTGATAATTAATAAACGAACATATATATTTTCCGCATTTTTAGTCAGGAGTGTTAGTTAGCTTGTTTGAATATAATCCATACATTCGTTTTTGAATATATGACAATTTTGTTTGAAAATCATCATTTTGCCTCACTGTGAACAAGTCACTGTAAATACTTTATGTAAATACAGTAAAAGTAACCATCTGTGTTAACAATTACACCGGTGATTATAATGCCCTATACTATTTTGGTAAAAAAGACGTTATTGATACAAATTCATGTTTTGTTTTTGTTAAAGCGTATAAATAGTGTCTTCTTTGAAGCCAAATACCAAGAAGCCGTACTTTATACGGAGGCATAGTAGGGACTTCATTTCTTTTTATTAAACAGTGGAATGAGTGCAAACGATGTGTGTTTTTGTGAGTTTGATACTATCGCACAAGAAGGTGAGTGATAATACATACCTGCGCGTGATTGTAACACGTTCACTAGCTATATTGTCTCAAGTTAACCATAATTATATATTGTTTGTGGTCACGATAAATAGCATATATTTACAAAACAATCAAGCGCGTAGACACTTTAGATTCACCCTTGTGTGTTATGGCTGTACGTGAATAATATGTATCACCCAAACTATGAATGCTATAGGGTTCTTCCATTATATACTTCCTTTTTTGGAATCTTGACACTTGTATACATGTAGGTCCCCCTCGCCAATCTACTTAATGCATACGCAATACTATGCATACAAGTCAACGTGTATTGGAATCCTGAGTATACCAAACGAGGCAAGGTAGTGTATCAGGGTATCTGGTCTTGCGTAATGTTAATGAAAAGTAAGTCATGCTATTCAACTCTTAAAATCACAGCTGTCTTTACGAACCAGTCTCTCGAGAACATCGGTAGATCCAATTATTATTACCCGGGGCCACTTTGGACACTTTTTACAGTTAAATATTTAACCGCGATACTTTATAGGGATAATACACGTTTTCGAGGGCATGGCCCGAGTGCGTAGCACGAGGGGGAACGGATTTTGAGAGAGCCCGCAGATGATCATGTCGGAGAAAATGTGTATTTTCGCTATTATTGCATTAACAAATCACACATACCAAAATAAATTAAAATAACATTGAAAACAATATGTCTTCTTCATTCGACATCGACAAAATAATTCGACGTAATACAGTTCAAGGTTGTGTTTTATATATTCCTCACTCGGTCATCTGAGCGACACGTGAATCGCCTTGTTAATACACGATTTCTCCCGTTCAAGCCCTCCTTTCACCAAGTTCCTGCACCCCGCCAGAGGGCATTATAGATAAAGTTTATGCAATAATTCTATAAGAATAACCTTTTCGTGACAGAGAATTATGTCTCTCATATCCAAACGCTTTGTTCGACCTTTCACTTTGCCTGGACCTACAGTTCTGTACAAGCAGTGAGTATCACGGCCAATTAATACATTTGACTTGTAACATTTTCTCAACACACTTTTGTTAAGTGAGATTCAATTATTTCAATTCCACGTGCCAAGTTCAAGAACAGACAAGAAAGTACTTACTTTTACACTACCTGTTACTAAGGGACCTTATTCATGATGTTCATAAACCTGAACTTTGCGGGAAAATCTACCTCATAGACTAAAAAATTATGACCCCATGGTCTCCGTACGACGTCTGTGCGGTTGCCCTAGTGTTTTTGTTTAATTCTAAGGCAGCCGCAAGAAAGTCACCTGCGTCCGAACGACTTTTTGGTGCATCCGGTACGAACCGTCTACATGCATTTCATTCAGTTTCAAAGTGATTTTCAGATTTTTTTATATAAAAATAACTTTCGCACTGAGTTGAATTGAATACAGACGGGTAAACACCACATAATGACACAATTAGCTTCTTTTAAGTAAATCATTTCTGATAATTAAAAATCACGGCTTTCGTACGGGCGCCGTGGAACCATTATATTATATAGCTAAAATTCTACGGCGATCAGTTCGACCTGTAAAAATAGTGATACGCCGAACGGTGACCGTGCGTTCGCCGCAGATTGTTTACGGCCGCCGTAGAAGTATCTCTATTTTAGTAATCTGCGGTCACTGCGCAGCACCCCTAGAGCATGTATCACTGAGATAAAACAATAATCGGGTCTATTGGGAGAAAGAGGAGCGCGACCGGCTCCTGCTGTAAACATTCATATATATATGTCTACTTATTTCCCTCGCAAATAAATATTTATAATTAAAATACTTAAGAAATATATACAACTGTCTAGGCCCTATTCTTATTTAAGTAAACCAACACAAATTGTATTAAGGTTTTCAAAACCTTCATTCTTGGAATGGTTAACAATAGCGAATTGTGTAAAATCGAGATGTTTCGGTGTTTCTTAGCGAAGATCTGGGACCATTCCGTGTCTGATTTTTACCCTTTGGCAATGTTTTGGAACCTTCAGTGCATGATCTGAATCGATAGAACGTCAGCATTAAAATTTTGACAGTTTATCAATTTGGATGCCGAATGTTTCATTTGAGACCGGATGGAATGTTCGGCAAAACATTCGGACTGTTATGGAACATATTGCCAATGACTCGGCATCTTCGGAAAGCCTTCTGCAAGTCGTCTTTATGTTTTATCCACCACGAACGGATCCTGCAAAAAGCTCCACGAATTGATGAGTGGAAGAGTTGTCAGGTATACACACTAGGAACTTACGCCAATTGTGCTCTGCTGCTTCTCGGAGAGGATAAAACACGAGGAAGCTTTGCAGAAGGCTTTCCAGAGATGCAGAGTCGATATCGATGGGTTTCAGAACCTTCAAAACGGTTGCGAATTGTTTGCATAACTTACCAAAACCGTAAAGAGTTCAACATTCGGAGTCGAAATTTGTCAAATATGAATGCCCAAGTTTGAGATTTGCAATTCCGGTCAAGTTTCCAGAGGGCTGCAGAAGCATTACATTCATACACGGAATAGTCTTAGAAGCATTACATTCATACACGGAATAGTCGCAGAAGCATTACATTCATACACGGAATAGTCTCAGAAGCATTACATTCATACACGGAATAGTCTCAGAAGCATTACATTCATACACGGAATAGTCTCAGAAGCATTACATTCATACACGGAATAGTCTCAGAAGCATTACATTCATACACAGAATAGTCTCAGAAGCATTACATTCATACACGGAATAGTCTCAGAATGGAATAGTCTCAGATCGTCGCTAACTCACCATAAACATAAACATTCTGCCATATTCGCTTCCATTAGCCCCTCGGAAGCCGTAAGGAGGTCAAATTTAAATTATAATTAATAGAATACATGTGAACCTCTCCTCGTTCATCATTCATAACGAACATTCTATTTGAAACATGTCCACTCATGTATCCGAACATTAAAAAAAAATCAAACTTCTGTGGTTTAAGTCCGTTACTAATGAATCCATTGTCCCACGCCGGGTATGCGGATACTTAGATGACGGACTGCACTTCGATAACATAGAACAACAAACGCCACGCGCGAGAGGTCAGTTCCTCAGTTTTTTTTAATGTTATATCTTAAAGATTAGTTTTTAAGACAAGATACATGGTCTAGTAGATAAATGTTGTATCCTTTTGTATTGGGAAGACAAAAATTCACGGAAGAATGGTACATTTTTGCCCCAAAAATAGAAAATTCAGTTGGAAAACATCATAAACTGGATAAACAGTAAACATTTGAACAAAATAGAACTACTTAGAAATATTACACGAAATTGTTTGCTTTTCCAGCATGAAGAGTAATCACTATGAGTCAAATACTGAAATTTTTATAGTATTCAATGAAATCTAAACACAGATAGAGCATGTTTTAATAGGTGGTATACATAAAGTAACAGGCACCTTGATTACCGATAAAGGGCACTTCGGATAACGGAGACTTTCAACAAATTGGGCACTCTGATAACCGAGTTTTATCTTCTACCTGAAATGCATTTATGTATATTATGGCTTTTTTTTACCAAATATTTTGAAAATATATTTTCAAAATTCACATTACTATTAATTTATACTATATATATTATAATTGCAATTTTCCAATACGCTTATTATTGAAGAAATATATTTCAAGTGACGACCGGAAATAATTGTCTACATAATGAACTTGTTTTTTATTGGTAACTTGAGATTCCGATAAATGAAAATACAGCGGATCATGTGTACCAACACAATCGTGTTCAATTGTACTTATAGCAGGGCTCTAGATAACGGTAGTGAAGGGGTCTTTACACCTCTGTTTTTCATAAAATCCCATGTCGTTGGTGCTTATTTGAATCACATCATCAAGAAGATACTTATGCGTAATAATGGTATTTTTCCGTTTCAAGAAGGTATGTTCTTAACGAAACTGCATTGGAAGTGGAATGTGGCGTTCCGGATTAGCCTGTGCGGAGGCTGATTCTGGACGGCACTTTAGGCAGATGTCAAAATTCACTGTTTTCGCATGGAATGGCCCAATAATGATTTTAGTGTGTTGTTCTGTTTTAACATTATCATACATTTTATACCTAAAACAACATTTTGCATTTGAAACAGAATTTGAGAGAACATTATGAAAGTGTGAGAACATGCTGATGATGAGCAATTAACCTTTAGTATCTCAAACTAAATGTATACATATATTTAAGAAAATACATCTGATGATAAGAAATAAAAAAATGTTACAGTGATTTTTGCTTTTATTTAACAATGAACACATTTAACGGATAACAATTATAAAATGACGACATCCAATGACCCTCGATTACTCTCTTCATTTGAAATATACACAGGTGCTGTATGAGCGACTTTAAAAACGAACCAGCTAACACCAATCAGTGAATGTTGATCACAAATAGTAACATACAATTATGAAATAATATGCCCGATGATCATCGTCTACTGAGCAATTTAACAAATAAATCACAATATAGTTTGTAAAAACAAAGGCAAACAACATTTAATAACCCGAGACTGCACTTTAAACTTTGAATATACGTATATGGTCTAAACGTGACCAGAGAGGTTCTTGTGTCGAACAAGGCCATACTTATACGTCGCGCTACAAGTACAGAGGAACTTCTTTTCTTACTATGCTCCGCGACCATGTGGTTTCTCAAACTGGCTCTATGAGCGTATACTGTATCACATGCATGGCACTTGAACACGTTTCTTAAGAGCAAACGAGAACATATTCACGTTGGGGATACCGGCTGGTGAAGGTCTTGCGACAATGCTCACACGCATATGATTTTGCTCCTGTGTTCGTGTTCAGATGGTCTTGAAATTTAGAATTATGCCTAAATATCTTCTCACAGTTTGCAAATGGACATTTCTTGTCATAGTTCGCAACCGCTATCCCGTGGATTTTCTTGTGAAATTCCATGTAATTTCGAGTGGAATAAAACCTTTCCACAACTTTTTCACATGATTGGGCTATGATGTGTTTCCTTTAATTTTCCTCAGTCCTAAAGAACTGAGTGCACACTGAGCACTTTATGCGTCCATCCTCATGTAAAGTTGGCTCTCCTAGCATAACTTGTCTCACAAATTCCACACGAGAACCGGCTGACTCGAAGACTGGAAAATATATGGTCATTTAGACTGTTCTCATCAGACATATCGAATTTGTTTCACATTTATCTTTCACGATTATACAAAATCATAATCATATTCCAAATGGATAATAAACATTTTCGGTAGGTAATTCGTTTTTAATTTACGTAAGTACATGTACATACATTTTTATTTATTGCCTGCTTACTATAACAGTATTCCACGGCGAATTCTGCATTTTTGATTCATTAAAAAGAGTGTGTTATATCTGGAAAAAAAGTGTCGAGTAATCGGGAATCAAAGTGCCATTGTCATTGAGATGATCGGTAAACGAAGTGCTCATGAAAAATGTGCATGAGACTCTTATAACATTTGAATTTCCTCAAATACGTTAGTATACTAAAATGTAACATGTTGTAACATTAATGGACACATTGATCTTTTATTTCGAATAGTAAGCACGTTCTTGATTTATTTCCAAGTATGTTTATTTTGTTAAAATATGTATTGATCATCCAATTCATGCTGATTATCGATGGAATTTTATCGTATTTTTTTTAATAATTCACCGTTTTTCCGCGAATTTCTTTCTTCACAATACGAAGTGCTATACCATTAATAACACAAACAATTTTTTCGTGTCTGAAAACCAAATGAACAGAACATAAATGCAAAAAAAGCTGAAGATCCCACCTCTCATGTGTGGCTTTTGTTGTTCTCTGTCAGCGAAGTGCCATCCGTCATCTAAGTATCCGCATCACCGGCGAGTGTCTACGAGTTTATTGATTTATAAATAATGCCGTTTGTGTGTTTAACATGTGAAACCAAGGCCTGTCGATACATGTTCTCTCGCGGGATTCGTGTAAACGGTGAGTGGATCACAGACGCGTCATATTCATGTGTGTGACAAACGCAATTGTAAGCTTGTTATATTGTTACCGACATTACATAATACAAATTAATAAGCTTATACATTTTATTTGAAATGATTAAAGTAAACGTCCCGTCCCCAACCGAAAATCCTGTATCAGCCCACGATGTTTAATTGGCAGTGGACAACTCGAAATAGTAGTACAAAGACTGAGAAGTAATGGCATGACAAATGCAGAATATGAAATCAGGTCATGAAATAATAAGAATTATTTTGGCTAAATCGTGTTTATGTAAATTTACGATAAATGATATGTCGTTTTAAGCTGCATATAAAAATGACTCGAAATAAAGTAATCTTGATTTAATATCAACGCAATAAATCAACGTATTAAAGAATAAAAGCTAAATCAATACGGACTGTTGTATAAAACCACTTCGATGTATGCGTTGTTGTCAATCTCCAATTCAACCACTTCCAATTATATCATATTATCGGTTCCAAATTTCCCGAATTGCTTTACATTTGAAGACATACACTACAATACATATTGGCAACACTAAGATTTGAAAGTAAATTTGCCACTTGAGTGAAAAAGACATCGTGCAGCGAATATGATTTTGGAGCAAATGGACTCACATATATTCTTCTGACATTTTGTCACATGCTGACTTGCTGTGTATTGGAAAGAGATTTATTCAGAAAAAGATAACCTAAAATACCAACACATTATGGCGAATATCTTTCCAAATATGCCAAAGGCGGATATAGCTACTCCACTCACACTAAAATGTGCGAAGGTTCGACTTTTTGGAATCATGCTAACATATTAAAATGAAATTTCTGTGATGCGATACATTTGCAAAGTCAAGTTTCTTTAGCACATTACTTTCGCTAAATTGCTCCGTTTCTTTGATCTTACAACGTTTCTGTTGTTATACATACAATTACGAATGGCAGGAAAATGCTGTCTGCACCAAAGCGAAAACAACTTTCTTCAGAAAAAAATGTCACATATCAGAAGTTTCTTGTGACTAACACAACATAAAGTAAATGTGGTTAGTAATAAGATATTTGAAATGTAAGAATATATATTAAATCAATGATGAATCAACAAAGTCTTTTTGTTAGTCTTTTTGCCTGTAACACATTCGATCAAAATCATATCAATAAAGAACATATACATTGAGAGCACGATGCAATCTTTTGAATATTTTGAATTCCCATCAATCTAAACAAATCCTTTGTCTTTTCTTAATTACATTGCATTGTGTAGTGTATTATTGCAGCTTGAGTCATAGGTGTACTGTTGAAGAAATCTATATAAATGCATATGTATTTTACAAGATTGTGTCGAAGTGACGTAGAGAAATACAGTGCAGTAGTGCTCCTGTTTTCATGCACTCTTTTTCTCGAATATATTTGCACTTGTCCTTCAGCCCAAGAGGTTTGTGCTGATTAAGGGCAGACATCGTACCGAGTTCGAAGTTTTATATCTGTATAATATTAGCTACTGCCTTGGAGGGAAGGGGGCGCTTTCTAGTGCAATCATGGCATGTTGTTTAAATTTACACGTTTCTATGAAAATCAGGTAATGCAGGAATGGTCGTCATTTTACCAAATGTAAGCTCATGAACAGAGAATACCAATGTCGAGCCGGCATCAAGCGATGTTGAACATTCGATCTCGAGCCTATACAACCTGATATTAGGCCGATGTAAAATTGTGTTGTGGTCGTAATCCAGTCAGTGGTCTATAGTGAAGTGTACATGAAGGTCGTGTCTAGTTGTGTGTTAAAGTTAGTATGTGCACATTGTACGCTATTGAAATTTATATGCAATTTGTTGTGCTTTAAAAAGTTTGGTAATGGTTTGGTAATATACCTCCCGCTCTTACCCAGAATGGCCCTTCTGACCCAAAATGAAGTATCCGCGCCTGTCATACCAATAAAATCATATCATAAAATATACTCATAATTGTGATAAAACGCCATCCAAAAACGCGATACATAATTATATAATTATTGGATGATTGCGGCAGCAATAAAATGATTTCAAGCATTAAACTGTAATCCTCTCGGACTGGATGTTTAAAAAAAAACCCTATAAAGGTGTTATCAAATTAACCGTCTTCGACAGAGTGTTTTAACCCGTTGTCAGACAATGTATGTGACTTTATATTGATGTCATTTGTTTCTAATTTGTAAATGATTTATGACTGACTTCATTAAAAAGCAATGTATTTATTTTTTATTTTTAAGGAGGGGGATACGAAGAGGGGTCACGCATGTTTTGCAATCATCTCTTGTTCTAAATTAATAATGAACCTGCATTTCTGACTTAAGTTTAACGCAATATTATAATTATTCCACCTATATATGAAAAGCGTTTTAAAGGCAGTTTTTTTTTAGTTGAAACATGTTTAGTTATGTGTTTAGTAAGAAAATGACGGTTTCTTATTCAATTTGAATTAGGAACAAGCGGGGAAAAGGAACTGGGTTAACCATTAAAACAAGTAAGTACCAATTAGTAAGAATCAATAAGTTAATATAATTACTGCATATGAAATGGATTTCATAGTAATGTGGAACATGTTACAACATTTATAACTGCTTTAAGTAAGTGAATGCCGGTTCATAATTCGGTTTGAATACTGGTTCCTTGATCCTTAATCCAAATTGTGTGCATGAAACAATTTACTGACGTAAAACGTAGTTGCAAAAAATAGGACATACACACACGAAATAAAATTCACATTCTATTCAAAATTTATCAGTTGAGCAGCGAAATTTTTATAATACAATTTTATTTACTTTTGGCATTTCAATATTCAAATATCTATCAGTATCCCAGTAATGTTTTAATATGTATAATGGTGACATCTGGCATTTATGTTTTGGTGCCATTCTGGGTTTTGGATATCCGACGATTTTTGTTTAAAACTTGTTATAAAAGACCACCGTGTCCATATTCCTGTGTGACCAAAGCAAAGCCCTAACCATAGGTAAACAGTAAATGTTTTTCTTTCGTTGCTCAACATATTCTACCTTTACAATAATTTACACCAGTATTTTATACATTTGGTATAATACATACCACATAACTGAAATCGTCCACATTCAGCTTAAACAATGCCACTATCAACACAATTATTAAGCATAATTTGTTCAATATGATCACCGTAAGTGTGTCCCCATATTTCAGCTCCATAACATAAGATACATTTTACCATAGAGTCAAATAGATAAAATAAGTATCTGGCTAGAAAATTGCCGAAAGGCCGTCGGTACTAAAAAATAAAAAAATTGCTTTACGGGCATATGCTGCTACTCTTTGTTATGCACATGCCCATGGCTACTATAACGTATATTATAATGCCATATATGTATATACATTAGTTTTATGTTGTCGGATGCTTCTTAATTTCCACACTTCATTTTGTCTACGCGTCCCACCATTTCTTAAAACTATGGTTTCTACTTTGTTTAAATTGAAATCCATTCCTGTTTCAGTACAAAAGTTATCAATAAAGTGTATCTGTTGTTGAAAGTTCAATACTGTTTCAATACAACATCACATGCGAAAATGAAGCATATAGTGTAAGTTATATCATTAGAAATAAATAGTTCAGATCCGCAATGCTCTCGTAGAAGTATCGCTAGTTAATTCATAAACATTGTAAATGAGGAAGAACTTGTAAAGGCCGCTTGCCTGGTACCAAGAGTATAATATAATAAGTATCAAAAAGCCTTTAATACCAACTCCATCAAGATCTAAACTCAGCTTAAAATAATTTGCTTTATGAAAAGCCTTCTAAAAATGCACATAAAGACAAAAAACGTCCTTTAATAAAATAACCTCATGAAATAAAATGAACTGGTCAAATTTGAAAAGCCACACATAAAACCGACTTCAGCTTCAACACTTTTATTATTATTTTCAGTCCACATGCATATGCATTTATTTAGAACCGTGCAAAAATTATGTACATAACTGCAGTTATAGATATAACTCTATAATTACAAGTTTCATATTTTGAACTTGATTTGTGCATACGGCAAATACAACATTCGCACCTGCTTTCCGGGACGTAACCAATTTTAAGTACAACATTGAAATATTACATAGAATCGGTAATACAAGGAACTCTGTTTACTTATCAAACTCACTTACTTTTCAATCAACACCACAACATTTTTGCTTTGCAAGTCATCTAATCGATTTCAAATTCTTTTAGAATAATTTCTCTGATAAGCATTATTAAATGAAGAATTGTAATGTGCGCTTGTTAATTAACTTTTGCAATCGATTGCATCAAACAACAAATTTCAAAAGAACATTAACTATGTGTTGTCATTAATTGTACACGCTGTATTAGTCATTATTTAACAATGTCCATGCACTTTTGGATTGTTTCTTGTATTTAATAATTGTATAAATGTTATTAAATTAGTTTAACATATTTGTACAATTCAAATTTATTGGTATTATTTTACGAGATAAATGTTCTTTGTGCTGAACATTTAATCAAGTTTAATTGCTCTTGTCATCATCCCAACATGGGATACGCACACAATGTATAGTTTGTGATTTTCCATGTCATTTCATGAAATCTTCTGCTTCATGATAGACATGTGTTATTATTCTAATTGCTAATTCAACTATCAGTTTGCATTTTCTGTGATTAAAAAAAATGCTATCAAGGCAAATTATACATTTATTTAGCAACACTTTTTAGACTTCCAGTCCTTGTATGCAAGCCATTGATTACCTGTTCATCTAATATCATTTGCTTGGTTATCACTATCAGCAATTTTAGTAAAAAGAACACGTAAAACCCGAAAGGTAAATACATTATAAACACTACCAACTTTAAAATAATAAAATGGCAGTATTTGCAAAGCTCAGCATATGTACTAATGTAATCTACTGCACTTCAACCGTTATTTTTAAAGCATGTACAAATTTCCTGTTTATCATCATGGTGACGACATTTCATACAAGGCGATGAACATAAATCAGCTTAGTCTCTACCAACTTATTTAATCTGGATACGTCCATATAAGCTCTAGCAATTTCATATTCAACATTACTAAACAAATATCTAAGATCATATGATGGCATAAAATCCAAACATTTTTTTTTTAGTCCGGTCTTAAAAATCTCATGCAAAGATAAAACTATAGTTTGGATAATAAAACACTATTGTGTCAATATATTATGTTATATAACAAAAATGCATTCAGTGATCCTTTTGGCGAAATATATCTAAAATACAAAATAATATTATTAATGTGAAACAGAATTGAACATTTGAATAATAATACAACAACATTTTACAGTTTAATGAAAAGTTCGCTGACAATATTTACATGTTTTAAACGTTTTCCTATCTAAACCCTTACATCCCCGGTATTTCGACAATTCGTTAATTTTAATAAGACTATCAAAATGATCTTGTGTTCAAAAAGCATTATCAAGGGCTCGGGGATAAAAAAACATTCCAAGTTTCACATAATACAAAATTGAGATAAAAAGTAGAGCAAACGGGTATTTTCTAAATGTGTATGACATCCTTGAGTATTCCAAACTACACAATACATATAATGTCTGGTTTTTTTCGAACGGCCTCTGCCCCTTTCCTCATTTACGTGAGTCACATCGTCATCAGAGTCCGAAAGCTCTTCATTTATTGGTTGAGCGGTTCCTCATGTTCACATTGTATGGGGCATTGAGGAGTCTCGAGGTATGTCATTCTGACTCAATTCATCATATGAACCAATGAATATATTATCGACAGTAAATATATAGTAATGATAAAACGGGTGGTTGTCTATAAGTATATATATTTGCGAACATATATCATGTAAGAGGCGCTTCAATATTAAAGTTAAACATATAGAAACCGTTTGGATGATAAATGTATCAATTGTTCACCACTCTTGGTTAATTTTATTATTGCATGTCTTATTTAATTCAGACATGGAAAGAGGATTACGAGGAACAACTTGAAATTGAACTCTGAAAGATATTTACAATATTAAAAACCTTGTAATATGTGAAACAGCTTTCAATTATAATCCAAATAACAAAACGGAACGGTACTGTACACAAATTTTACCTTTTTTCAACTTATAAAAGCTCAGACAATATTTACAAAAAAAATAACACATTTGAAGCATATTTCATAAATTGTACAATCAATCGGTTTGTTGAATTTAATAATTTAAAAATTAAATAAAGAAAGAAAATGCAGACCGTTACAAATCAACATATTCTCATATAATTGTCGGAATAAGCGCTTAATGTAGTGTGTTAGATTTTTTACTTTGCTCTGAGTAAATAAACATGCCTTAACTAAAAAATAAACGTAGACATGGATACTAACTATAACGGTTTGAGTAAAAAGCTTTTATATTTCAACGAAATAAGTGTCATAAAATTTTGATCTTACTCGATACAAACAGAGACGTGATTAAATAAATAAATACTCCATTAATATATCAGATATAACAAAAAAGCAATCGAATTCGGATGATACTTTGATTAATTAGAGAAACGTTGGACCAACAAATAGTCCAGTATGAATATAATATTGTGTATATCAGTTCAATTGAAGTCTAGAAAAAATAGATACACTGACCCTCAATAAATTCACAAGAATATATTACGTCAGCGTTATGATATTAAACAATTGCGGGGATTGTATGACTCCAGATATAACATCAATATTTAATAAAACATTTCATATTTTGTTACTCATACTCATTTCATTTGACTAGAATTCTACCATTATCAAAATCGGGCAACACTGAATTACCAAGTAAATATTCGGTACAAAAGTTCAAGAATGTTTAAGATGGTAATTAGTTCTTCATTAATCAATTTTTATTTTCAACAAATGAACATAATATATATATATAAACTGGCTTTAATAATTACAACTACTAGTTAGCTAAATAGTTGGTATGTTAGGCTTAACCCCTTAAGTCTTTGACCTCGTAGAACATGATATTTTATTAAGAAATTTGACAATGTTTTATTTTTACAGCATTCAAGTATAATTTCTGATCGTAAACAAAAAGTAATATTACCGGGAGCGCATTCAACCCCTATCGAAATTCTCGCCGGTGTCCCTCAAGGCTCTTTTTTAGGGCCACTTATGTTTCTAGTGCATATTAATGACATTATCTCTGACATACAATCACACATGTATTTGTTCGCTGATGATACCAGCCTATTAATGGTGGTTATTTCGCCAAACGAAACTGCAGCCGTACTGCAGTCAGACATTGCTAAAATATCCAGCTGGGCTTACAAATGGTTGGTTTGTTTTAACCCATCAAAATCCGAATCAATACTTATATCCCATCCCTCATTGACTATGCAGAACGTTAATATACCCACTGTTGATGTCCATAAACATTTAGGTGTCTTTATATCGAATGACTGTACTTGGCATGCGCATATATCTTTCATAAAGGAAAAGGCATGGCCACGAATTCATATAATGCGTAAATTAAAAATAATGCTTGATAGAAAGACTCTCGAGAAAATATATGTGTCGTTTATAAGACCAATCCTGGCGTACTCAGACGCTGTATTTGATAATTGAACGCAATATGAAAAAGATGAACAAGAAAAAATCCAAACCGAAGCAGCGCGATTATCATCTGGATGCACGCGTTTAGTCTCACTAGAAGATCTTTATAATGAGCTAGGATGGGAAACTATCAGTCAACTGTGACGCAAACATAAATTAATATTAATGTATAAAATGTACTCTACCAATGTACCAAACTCCTTACAATCCCTTTTACCCGCAACAGTTGGATCGCGTAGCAATTACTCATTAATAAATTCGTCTAATCTTCAAACAATTCAAGCGCAAACATCACTGTATTCGAATTCGTTCTTACCATCCACTGTATCTGAATGGAATAATCTTTCCGATGACATGAAAAACGCTGAATCGATCCATTCCTTCAAAAAGCTAAATAACACAGATCGACCGATTCCAAATCCATAATTTTCATACGGTGAAAGACGCCCTCACATGTTACACACGCGCCTGAGAATAAAATGTAGCGCATTAAATGACCATCTCTTCAGACGCAATATTAATACCTCTCTGTTATGTATATATGCGGACTTCATGAAACGACGTCACATTACTGTCTTGAATGCACTCAGTATGTACATATTCGCGGAGAACTTATAAACTCAATATCCATGTATTCCTTCCCCTGCATTGACACTATTTTATATGGTGACACCACCCGTGACTTCTTAATCAATACTACAATAGCTGATGCAGTTCATAAATTTATTACCAAGAGTAAGCGATTTGATTCGTAAATATGCTACAGAACGACTCTCAAACCTTTTTCTTCCCTTTCAGACAACAAACCTTTCAAAACTTCTCTTCTTCTTCCCAAACCTCTGCTACTCTCTCTTTCTCCTGCATTGTTCATGTGTTATCTGTGTTTCACACATGAAACTCTATACACGAAGTTTCTCTTTCTTTTAGCATTATGTTATTTTTGTTTAAATCATTTACATCCAATTATGTTCGTTTGCAAACATGAAACTATTATTGTATAGGGAGAAGAACTCTATAAGACCGTGTCTTTCGTTCATATCCTATTCGAACATGTACGTATTATAAACATTGTTGTAATTTTATGTAAACAAATGTGCATTGTTTGAAATAAATATGTTTAAACTAAACAAAAACAAATATAATGTAAACGTTCCTTTTGTTATTTAACTGACTGGAAACAGTTTTTAACATTGGAAACGTAAGGTCTGATGACTTTTCCATAAAAATCGATATTCCCCAGAGACTTGGTATATTGCTTTTTTCATAATATTTAAATGATTGTGCAATAAAAATGTCCTAATATACTAATAGATGCATATGCTGATTATTCAACTGTTCGTGTATCTTTATCTGATACTCTCCATATACCAAATGAACCGCAGAAGGGAGACAGAGCATAAGCCTCGAGCTTTTTTTCTCAATTCCGTCACAGTGTACTTAGCAGTATCAAAATTTACTTTAAAGTAACAAATGTTAAGCAATATAGAAATGTCTACCTGTTTGGCATGTTATGTTAAAAGTAGTGTAAATGTTTGTATTGTTTTGCTTACATGCATTTACGAACAACTAAAAAAATATTGTTTAAACCAAAATGAACTGCAAAATGAATAGATTATAGTATACATAAAAAGTGTTCAACTTAATAAGATGAAATCCCGAAAAAAATCTATGTTGTTTGGCTTTCGGCATTCATTAGACAATTCTTGAGCACACAAAATATATATCAATAGTGACTTTGAAACATTAAATATACAACATGAGCATTGAAGTTGATAAAACCATGAAATGACATCTCCAAACATACCTTGCCTGTAAACAAATGGACGATACAATTGCATTATCAAAACAAATCATATTCGTCCTCGGTCATTACAAGAAAGACAAGTGTCTGTTATACATATATTTTACCTATGATTGTCTGTTATTGTGTAAATTTTCGAAAACAAGTAAAGACATCATAAATTAAAAATATAATCGTTCTAAAAACGAGAACATGTATGATTTTTCTTAATTAATCCAACGATTTAAGCGAACTATAATTATTAAACAGCTTACAAAAAAAAAATCTTTATATTTAGAATGTGTGTTAGTTGAATAATTATACTTCTTAATATAACGTTACATATGCTGTCTATGACGGAAATATCGACATATTCATAGCAGTGTAATGTTAAGTGTCTGCTATGTTAGTTTAATGACTTAAAACAATTTCTTAGAATAAACAAGGCATATGCACAGAGTTAATAAAAATGTTAATACATGTTATTTTACTCTTCCTTTGACATTATTTTTTGCTTTCAAAGCAAGAGTAAAAGACGTACATAATTAGATACTACATAAGATATAACTATCAATCAAGAGGAACTTTCAACAAAAACTTGTCATATATTTACAGTCATTAAAATATCGTGTATAGCGTCATCACTCAAAACATAGAGATGCCTTATGTCTTATGGTAAATATATAGTTACCTCAGTAAAACAGAAACACAAATTAGTATGCAGTAAGAAACAAAACAAAAACAAATTATTATTGTTGTGTATTTTACCATCGAATAAATAATTAATTGAGAAATTCAGTTTGCGTATTAAAAGTAAAATATTTCTCTATTTTCCGTTCGTAAAGTTACAAATTGTCGAATACAGACTGGACTTGTATTCCATATTGCCATACCAGTGTCAAAGTGTGGAGAGATTTGTAGATTATAATGCGTGTTAAATATTTACATCTTTGTTCAAAGCAAAACCATGGCGATTCTTCTAACAAATTGCATGTATTTATATTAAAAATAATCTCTTGATATTACCCTTACAAATCGTCTCTGCAGTTTAAATATTCTATTTGTGTCGCAAGTATTGATCGGTTTCCATGTTAAACACTCTAATTCAATACAGGTGTAACATACGCATTAATATTGTTTAATGATTGATTTTATTGCAAATGAACAACACTTACCAACACATTTCAGTTTTTGATGTGAGTCAATGGTCATCCAAGTGTTTTATTTGGATTCATTACTATGTTATTTATCTGACACCAGTTACGTGTAATTAATAAATATGCCAGAAGTATTTTGTTTATTGTACGTATATCATTGTCTTTTGAATCAACTGTCACATACTCGACATGCATATCTGAATCTGATTTTAAAATTACGGGTCGGTCACATACACTTATACTTAACAATAGTAGAGGTACAAAAATATATCCTTGAGGGTGACCGGATGTAACCAAGCATGCGTCATATGTTATAACCGTCTCCTGTTGAGTCCATTATGGAGCTATGAGGGTTCGTGCCAGGTTTAACCGTCTCCTGTAGGGTCCATTACTGGACTACCCATATTATGTTGAGTTTTTGTGTTGAGCTTTAAGTGTTTCTGCCGCGTTTAACCGTATGTCTGTGGGGTCCATTATGAGGCTAAGAGTGTTCCTGGCTATTAAACCGCCTTTTTGTTGGGCCCATTATTCTGTCGGGCCCGTTATGGAACTATTGATGTTTCTGGCTAGGTCAGCGTGTTGAATCCATTATGGAGTTATGATATATGAGTGTCCCCTGCCTGTTTAAACATTTTCTGTGAGGTCCGTTATGGGGCTATGAGTGTTTTATGGTAGTTTAACCATCTGTCTGTGAGTCGCTTATTGAGCTATGTATGTTCTAGGCTTATTTAAAGGAGTTATGATCAGTTCAGACTTGCCTAGCGGCTATTTGTGTGGCCCATTATGGATTTATGACAGTTCCTGCCTAGTTTACCCATATTTTGTTGAGTTAATTATGGATTTATGAGTGTTCCTGACTAGTTAAACATATTTTGTTTAGTTAATTACGGAATTATGAGTGTTTCTGTCTGGTTGAACCGTATCCTGTTGAGTCCATTATAGAGCTATGAGTGATCCAGACTGGTTAAACTGTCTTTGTGTGTGACCCATTATGGAGTTATGTGTGTACCTGACTAGTTTTACCGTCACCTGTTGGGTCCGTTATGGACCTATAAGTGTTCTAATCCGGTTAAACCGTCTCCTTTTGCGTCCATTATGGAGTTATTAGTGTTCATGTCAGGTTTATCCGTATCCTGTTGTGTACATTACGGAGCTATGAGTTTCCTGACTTGTTTAACCGTCTCCTGTTGAGTCCATTATGGAGCTATGAGTGTTCCTGAGTGGTTTAACCGTCTCCTGTTGGATCCATTATGAAGCTATGAGTGTTCATGACTGGTTTAACCGTATCCTGTTGGTCCATTATGGAGTTATCAGTGTTCCTGACTGGTTTAACCGTATCCTGTTGGCCCAGTATGGCGTTATGAATGAACCTGACTGGTTTAGCCGTATCCTGTTGGCCAAATTTGGAGTTATGAGTGTTCCTGACTGGTTTAGCCGTTTTTCTGTGCGGTCCTTTATGGATCTCGAAGTGTTTTGGGCTGGTTTAACATTATCCTGTTGGGTCCATTATGGAGTAATGAGTTTACCTGAAAGGTTTAAACGACCCCTGATGAGTCCATTGTTGAGATTTTAGTGTTCCTGGCAGGTTTAAACGTCTGCTGTGGGGCTCGTTTTGCAGCTAGGCGTGAATTAATCGTGTCTTTATGGGGCTCATTATTGATTAATGAATGTTCCTTGCTATTTAACCGTCTCTCTGAGGGACCCATTAGTATATCGGGCCCATTTAAAGCTATTCATGTTTCTGGCTAGTTCAATCGTCTCCTGATGAGTCCATTATGGAGTTGTGAGTGTGCTAGGCTTGTTTAACCGTCTGCCTGTTAGCCGCTTATGTAGCTACGAGAATTCGCTAAACGTCTCTCTGGGATCCCATTAAGGAGTTATGAGAAGTTCCGACTTGCCTAGCGACTATTTGTGTTGCCCATTATGGAGCTATGACTGTTCCTGGCTGGTTTACTGTTGGGCCCATTATGGCGGTGCGAGTGTTCCAGACTGGTTTAAAGGTTTTTCCTTTGTGTTCATTTTGCAGCTATGAGTTGTCCTGACTGGTTTAACCGTATCCCGTTGAGTCCATTTTGGAGTTATGAGTGTTCCTCTCTGGTTTAACCGTATCCTGTTGCGTCCATTATGGAGTCATGAATGTTCCTTTCTGGTTAAACCGTATCCTGTTGAGTCCATTATAGAGGAGTTATGAGTGTTCCTCTCTGGTTTAACTGTATCTTGTTGAGTCCATTATAGAGTTACGATTGTTCCTGTCAGATTTACCCGTCTCCTGTTGAGTCTATTATTGAGTTATGAGTGTTTCTGTCAGGTTTATCCGTATCCTGTTGAGTCCATTATTGAGTTATGAGTGTTTCTGTCAGGTTTAACCGTATCCTGTTGAGTCCATTATGGGGTTATGCGTATTTCTCTCTGGTTAAATCGTATCCTGTTGCGTCCATTATGGAGTTATAAGTGTTCCTCTCTAGTTTAACCGTATCCTGTTTAGTCTTTTATAGAGTAATTAGTAATCCTCTCTTGTTTAATCGTATCCTGTTGAGTCCAGTATGGAGTTATGATTGTTCCTGGAGGTTTACCCATATCCTGTTGAGTCCATTATTGAGTTATGCAGTTTTCTGGCAGGTTGAACCGTATCCTGATGCCCCGTTATTGAGCTACACATGTTCACGACTGGTTAAACCGTCTCATGTGGGTCCATTATGGAGCTAGGAGTGTTCCTAGCTGGTGTAACCGTATCCCGTGGGGTCCATTATGGAGATATGAGTGTTCAAGACTGGTTTAACTGTCTTTCTGTGTGGCCCATTATGGAGTTATGAGTATTACTGACTCGATTAACCGTCTTCTGCTGGCCCATTATGGAGCTACGCTTGTTCCTGGCAAGTTTAACCGTCTCCTGTTGGGTCTTTTATGGGGATATGACCGTTCCTGGCTGGTTAAACCGTCTCATGCTGTCCTATTATGGGGCTATGAGAGTTCCTGGCTGGTTCGATCGTCTCCTGTTGGCTCATTATGGAGCTATGAGTGTTTTTGGCTTTTTTAACCGTCTCCTACTCGCCCATAATGGGGCTATGAGTGTTCCTGACAGATTGAGTCGTCTTCTGCTGGCCCATTATGGGGCTAATGTGTTCATGGCAGGTTTAATTGTCTTCTGCTGGACCATTATGGGGCTATGAGTGTTCCTTACATATTTAATCGTCTTCTGCTGGCCAATTATGGAGCTACGAGTGTTCATGGCAGGTGTAGTCGTCTTCTGCTGGCTCATTATGGAGCTATGAGTTTTCCTGGCAAGTTTAACCGTCTCCTGTTGGCCCATTATGGAGCTACGAGTGTGCCTGGCAAGTTTAACCGTCTCCTGTTGGGTCCGTTATGGGGATATGACCGTTCCTGGCTGGTTAAACCGTCTCATGCTGGCCCATTATGGGGCTATGAGAGTTCCTGGCTGGTTGGATCGTCTCTTGTTGGATCATTATGGAGGCTACGAGTGTTTTTGGCTTGTTTAACCGTCTCCTGCTGGCCCATAATGGGGCTATGAGTGTTCCTGACAGATTGAGTCGTCTTCTGCTGGCCCATTATGGGGCTATGAGTGTTTATGGCAGGTTTAATCGTCTCTTGCTGGCCCATTATGGGACTATGAGTGTTCCTGACATATTAAGTCGTCTTCTGCTGTACCATTATGGAGCTACGAGTGTTCATGGCAGGTGTAGTCGTCTTCTGCTGGCCCATTTTGGAGCTACGATTGTTCTTGGCAAGTTTAACCGTCTCCTGTTGGCCCATTATGGAGCTACGAGTGTTCCTGACAAGTTTAACCGTCTTCTGTTGGGTCCGTTATGGGGATATGACCGTTCCTGGCTGGTTAAACCGTCTCATACTGGCCCATTATGGGACTATGAGTGTTCCTGGCTGGTTGGATCGTCTCCTGTTGGCCCTTTATGGAGCTACGAGTGTACTTGGCTTGTTTAACCGTCTCCTGTGGGTCCGTTATGGGGATATAACCGTTCCTGGCTTGTTTAACCGTCTCCTGTTGGCCCATTATGGGGCTTTGAGTGTTCATGGCAGGTTTAGTCGTCTTCTGCTGGCCCATTATTGAGCATAGAGTGTTCCTGGCAATTTAAACCGTCTCCTGTTGGGTCCATTATGGGCATATGAACGTTCCAGGCTGGTAAAACCGTCTCATGGGGATGGAGCTACGAGTGTTCCTGGCAAGTTTAATCGTCTCCTGTTGGGTCCGTTATGGGGATGTGACCGTTCCTGGCTGGTATAATCTTCTCATGCTGGCCCAATATGGAGCTACGAGTGTTCCTTGCAAGTTTAACCGTCTCCTGTTGGGTCCGTTATGGGGATGTGACCGTTCCTGGCTGGTTGGATCGTCTCCTGTTAGCCCATTATGGAGCTACGAGTGTTCTTGGCTTGTTTAACCGTCTCCTGCTGGATCATTATGGGGCTATGAGTGATCTTGGCTGGTTTAACCGTCTCCTGTTGGGCCCATTATGGGGCTATGACCGTTCCTGGCAGATATTATCGTCTCCTGTTGGCAAATTATGGGGCTATGTGTGATATTGGCTGGTTTAACCGTTTCCCGTTGGGCCCATTAAGGAGCTATGGGCTTTCCTGGCTGGTTTGACCGACTGTCTATGGGCCCATTATGGAGCTTTGGGTGTTCTTTGCAGGTCAAAACGTCTCCTATGGAGCTAGGGGCGTTCTTGCTGGTTATTTCTTCATAGTTTAACCGTCTCCTATGGAGCTAGGAGCGTTCTTGCTGGTTCTTTCTTCCAAGTTAACCCGTCTCTTATGGAGCTAGGAGCGTTCTTGCTGGAGTGTGATTTTTAGATTAACAGTCTCCTCTGGTAACCATTATGGGGCGTCGATTGTTTCTGGCTCTCGTGGAGCTATTATATTTTATACTTTAATGCGATCAATTTCTAACATCTAGTGATGTAAATACATGGTATTAAAAGGTCACATCCAAATGATTCCTGAAAACTATTGTGACAAATGAAATAAAGTTTTGCACAACAACGTATGGAAGAGATAGGTTTAACTGTATTTGAAATGTTGATGTGTTTTTTTTTCCCACTCTGGAATGAATCCTGTTAATTTGATTTTGGGATCCATAGCAAATGATTAAGAGGTAAATTCGACAATTAGCAACCTTAACTATAGTACCCAAGTAAATGTGGTATGTGGTCATCTAAACGTGGCTTCTTATGCGAGGTCATCAGATCAAGTCAGCGGTCGGCGTGGTTGTTTCGGTTTGAGATAAGTTCATTAGTTAGTAATACATTCGCGAGTTTTAGCAAATGATCGTTACTGCACTTCCATCTATAATTTATTGAAACGGCATGGTGGTAATATAAACGGAAGGAAGTAATTTTAAAGGTGATACAAAAATTAAACGTTGAAAATGTTCAATATTCGTGCTATACGCGATTGAATTATAATATCAACTGGCATACACCACTTACACTGGCCAAGCAGTTCGCGTGTTTAATTAAGCAGAGTTTAAATGCAAGCGGAGATAGTGTTGTATACAGAGCCGGTAGAGTAAACTATTTATAATATGGATTTATGTTCATTGTCATAACGGATCATAACGTGTTCTTCTTGCATACACGTGTGTGCGAAATACGTATAATATAATAATTAATGTGTAAAAATAAACATATATGTACAATTGTTAAAGTACACGATCATTGCACTTGAAACGTGAAAGTGGAATATTGACATAGGGGGCGGCAACTGGGATCCATGTGCTATCACAATACTGCAAGTCACAACCTGGACACATGGCATTTGCAACAGCACCATCACAAAGTAACAACTGAGCGTTTTTTCATCGGTCGCATAGGATACACTCCGCCCTCGACCACACGCATAACATGATAATCACGAAATTCAGCATTGAACGCGTGAGTGCACAACCGATATAGACCGGACATTACAAGGCTACTACCATGTCTGTTGAAGATCTGGAGATAGGTGTGGGAGAGCAATGTGCACACTGCAGAGCAAGGTGCACGAGTGTGACTCGTGCCGTCACCGCCAGCACGTGCATCGTGACGCTGGTAGCGACGGCCGTGGTGGGCGCTCTCCTACTCCGAACAGGCACGGATATCCGGCAGTGTACACAACTGATAAACAACATGCAACACGATTTACGAAATGCGCACTACAAAATAAGTAATCTTGAGACTGGCTTGAAAAATATTCAGATAAAAGGTACTTTAACCGATCTTAAACACAAAATAGTATCAGAACAAAGTGACCGTAGTGACGTGTTACTCAATGAGCTACTCGTTGCAATAAACGACGATCGTGAAAGCGGGAGTGCGGAAGTAAGTGATAAGGAATACGATAATCGTGCAGTACCGTCTAGTATATCTGTGGTAGGTTATTCAATATGCAGTACCGTTAAGTACATAAACGCACAAGTGCTCAAATTATTTGTCACTGTTATAAAACAATATCTGTGATTGTCAACTTATTACTTAGGTTACTAACATAATACTGTGGTTAAATGCACGTATTCGTTTGCATTTGCAGTGACCCAAACAGTGTGGCATAGGTAATAGCGGAAAACCTAAATTGCATGTTTCTACTTTTCAGTCACCACCAACGATGTACATATTTTGATATACAGCACATACACGCAAACACACATTCAACGCATACATCTAAGGGACATTCCATATTTGTGCATGCTATTGTATAGCAATTAAGTTTTAAACAAGGCAATTACGTTTACAGAAGAGTCCAAAAAATAACGACTCGCCGGATCATGTGAGAGAACCGTTTTCTGCTGAAAAGACTGGGTACGACGTTCCAAAAAAAATGCTCTCGCGCTTACTATTATTACGACAAAAGCGTTCTGATGAAGTGACCAGTGCAATACATCCACTCTTCAGAGACCCAAGTGCCAGCAACACACGTAGAAGGCCACGCGAGGCAGATAGCAACGGTACACAGACGAAACGACCGAAGGTAAATCAAGGCAAGGGCGGCACGGAGAAGGTGCAAGGAAAGAAGAAGAAACAGGTATTATACATCACCATGTATATAATTTTGATGATGTGCATACCTTAATGGTATATCTATAATAACAAGGAAAACAGCCCTGTAAAACAAAGATTCATGGTCAGTAAACCATTACAATCAATACCTATATTTCTGCGACCGTGGGGACTGCGTATTTACAAAAGCAGCAATATGAACTTTGTATCCGATTGCGACTTTATAATGTATTTAACCGCTTTGATTTGATTTGGTCTTTCACTACTGTACGAACAACTTTACATCGTGCGATACCATTATATCGAGGTGAAAAAGTGATTTTCAGCTATTTGTAAACACGTTTTTCTTGCAACAGTATTGTAGCAATCTTTATTGTACATACAATAGTAGTTGAAAAATTAATATAACAACGGTCAACTTTGAACTATTTCTTAATAATAGCAATGTAACAGATTAAGCAAACAGCTTCCTGAAACTGAACTAATTAGTATGTATTTGTAAGCTTATTATAGATTTTGCTTTTACAAAACTGTTGTACATAAATATGACGCCGCTTTACTTCTTTTGTTTATTAATGCATTTAGTCGTATTCTAAAATAAATACATGAAAACAAATTATTGGAGCAAACGAGTAATCAAACAATGACGAAAATGTAAGCCTTAAGAACGTTCTTTTCTGAACCAGTATTTATAACGTTAGTCTTACAACTGTCTCTAATACTTGATTATAATGTTGAATGTGTTTCACGATGAAACAAATCTTAACCTTTCATGTTCACACTACTTCCCAGCTGTCCACTAAAAATACCCAAAACAAACAGTTGCAGTGACCTACTTCAAATGGATCAGTGTATATATATAGCATGACCTCCATAAATTTAGATAGCAAAGTCTGCACAGTCCACCCGTTTCACTTATTGGCTAAGATTACAGCCAATGGCATTCACTTCCTGATTAAAAATAGCATGGTCTGACCTAGATTAATACTGGGTAGCGAAAATGTTAGCTTTAACACACCGATTTGCTTTTGACTGTAAGTAATCCTCCGGGTGTCAACTTGTGAGTTGACAGGTAGTGCCCAACGTAGCGCATTCAACCGGGTACTTCACATGATCGGGTATTGCCGAAATAAAGTAACAACGGTTTCTGAAATGTCTTTAAGTGTACAGCGTGTTTATATTGGCGTGCTAATTAAAACACCGTTAAACAAAGATAAACACTAAACAAATAATGACAAAGTTACAAATGGAAACTCAGTTAGTCCCACAGTCTGCTGTACTGTCCGCATATAAGTACACGTAGTATATCCATCCATCATGTAATGACTGTACACAAAATACACAAAAATACACTGACACGAACACATGTATTTTAAGTTACGATACTTTTAAATCTCGACATGGTACACACCAAACCTAACATTGGAAAAGACTTTTAATTGTAAAGGCGGCTTATTTTATACTGGATATCAGGGAATGGTCGGGGGTTACCCATGAAAATTAGACGTACATGAAATAAAGGAACCCAGAGAGGCACGTCATGGTTAAACCGAACTGTGGTCGCGAGTAGGTGGGTCGATGTATGCGCGGGCGATCTCGACAATATCAGTTATGTAGTTTAACTGAAAACAAATACTAAATGTCAGTATGAAGTAAACAATGAATTTATCTTTAATATGTATTGTATAGGTTTGTATTTACTATAGTTTCATAATTTGCCGGTATCTTGAATTTTCATAGATCGGTTAATTTACGATGATTGTCCATTTTATTCATAGACCTGGATAGTCGGATAGTTTCAGTAATCCTTCTCATTCTGCTTCGCAGACGTTTTACTTATTTTTAATCCAACGTTGATTTTTGTTTCATTAGTCAACATGCTTGCCTGTTTTTGCCCCCGACGTAGGGCATTTAGTAGTTTCCCCTTGCATCCGTGTATTAAAGGGTTTGAGTGGCTGGGTGGTTTATTTGGCCCGTGCGTCCGAATTTCTTTTCTTCTCTGTACCTTTTACATGCATAGGAGGTTTTTTAATATAACTTTAGATTATTATAAGCATGACCAGATGTGTTGAGTACAAATCCCATGCTCTTCGGTGAAAGGTCAAGGTCACAATTCAATGACAAAGGTCATTGAGTTTCCTTTCCGCTCTGTAGTTTAACTTCGGGTTATCATTCCCCATTACCAGACGATGTATAGTGTCCAACTAGCATGCTCCTTGGTGAAAGGGCGAGGTCACAATCTTTTGTCGAAGATTATTGTTTCCAATAAGTAACTTTGTTATGCCTCGGAGAATGTTAAAATTGCTTAGAATTATTATTCCCGATACCCTGATGATGTGTCGCAGACAATTCTTATCGATCTTCAGTGAACAGTCAAGTTGACAATCTTTAATTGTCATGTGAAATGTCATTATCTTTAACGTCCTTTCTGTAACGTTTAACGCCTGGATTGTTTAAATATTATTTCGAATTATTATTCACGTGATGACCATATGATGTGTCGTATACAATGCTTTGCTCCTTAGTGAAAGTTGAAGGTCACAATTCATGCCTATGCTCCCCTATGAATGGTGAAGGTCTCAATTCATGCCTATGCTCCCATATGAAAGTTGAAGGTCACAATTCATTCCTATGCTCCCATATGAATGGTGAAGGTCTCAATTCATGCCTATGCTCCCATATGAAAGTTGAAGGTCACAATTCATTCCTATGCTCCCATATGAATGGTGAAGGTCTCAATTCATGCCTATGCTCCCATATGAAAGTTGAAGGTCACAATTCATTCCTATGCTCCCATATGAATGGTGAAGGTCTCAATTCATGCCTATGCTCCCATATGAAAGTTGAAGGTCACAATTCATTCCTATGCTCCCATATGAATGGTGAAGGTCTCAATTCATGCCTATGCTCCCATATGAAAGTTGAAGGTCACAATTCATGCCTATGCTCCTATATGAATGGTGAAGGTCTCAATTCAATGTCAAACATCATGCATAATCATTTCTACTTTTAAATTTTAAAGATAAAGACAAGATCCGACATATTCTTAGGGGGCAAATGTCGCATATTGTGCCCCGCCTCGTTCTATTAAGATACTTAAGAATGCATCAATATATCTGTTAGTAAAACACATAATAAAATAACACACTTGTTGTACACACTATTTGCATACTGCCCCATACTCCAGTTACAGATGCGGCTGTCAGCGATACAGTTAGTTGGCGGGGGACCAGTCAGCCCCAGGCATGACAAAACAGGTAATGAGCACACTGGTATGCGAAGCCAAAACATTTTTGTTTTCATAGTTTGGAATATTAAATGTAAGTGTAGAATCTATGGTCTTATTTATGCATTCACTTGGTCGTCTTATTTACATACGCCTTTAGTTGGTCGTACATGTATGCATATGCATTCATTTGGGCACCTTATTGACATATGTATGTACTTGGTCACCTTATTGACATATGTATGTACTTGGTCACCTTATTGACATATGAATGTACTTGGTCACCTTATTGACATATGTATGTACTTGGTCACCTTATTGACATATGTATGCACTTGGTCACCTTATTGACATATGAATGCACTTGGTCACCTTATTGACATATGTATGTACTTGGTCGCCTTATTGACCTATGAATGTACTTGGTCACTTTATTGACAAATATATGTACTTGGTCACCTTATTGACGTATGTATGTATGTGGTCACTTTATTGATACATCCATGCACTTGGTCACCTTATTGACATATGTATGTACATGTACGTGGTAACTTTATTGATACATTCATGCACTTGGTCACCTTATTGACATATGTATGTACTTGGTCACCTTATTGACATATGTATGCACTGGGAAACCATTTTAACATATGTATGCACTTGGTCACCTTATTCACCAAGTGCATACATATGTTAAAAAGGTTTTTACGCACTTTGTCACCTTATTGGCATAATTTTACATTTCCATACCCTCCGCACCCGCCGAATCGTATATGATTTTAAACAGTCTCCCTTTTGCCATATGTATTCACACAGTCTCCGTATTGCCGTATGTATTAGAACAGTCTCATTGTCATATGTAATTGAACAGTCTAAGTATTGCCACATGTATTCACACAGTCTCAGTTTTCCATATGCATTTACACATACTCCTTTTTGCCATCAATATTCACTCAGGGTGTGTATTGCCACATTTATTCGCACAATCTCATTATTGTCCGCGTTGCCATTGCCAGATCTGAAAGGGCTGTGGCACCTAGACTGGGCGACCCCAGACGGCGTGTTCAAGGAGTACCTACAGGCCAACACACATGGGGGGATTCATATCGCAAAAAGTGGCGTATACCTCATGTATGCACAGGTATGTACACTGAAGCTCACCATGCAGTTCTATAATGCTTTATATAGGTGTGAACATTTTACGAAAACATTGTGTTAAAAGAGTAAAGAAAAAATGCATGCAACACTCTTGGTCAGTCGTGTAAGATGTTGACACAATTTAATTTAAATTCTGGCAGTTATCCATAAAGAAAGGATACGAAGTAATAAAGCAAACTGGCACCGAGAAGACGGTGCTGATGGAGTGTTACATGGACCACATGTACACGCACCACTCCACTGAGACCTGTGTCTCCATGAGGCTCTACATGAAGCCGGACGACTCGGAGGACCGGATATTCATCAAGGAGATGGAGGGAGCCACCGGCGCCGTCTACGGCAAGGCCTCCTCCGTGCTGGGGCTCATCAGGATAGACGACTTCCAGTCACTGTCGGCATTATTTGAATGATTAGGACTGTGATACAGATGTGTTCTTGTGTGTGTGTTTGCTCATAACAGTGCTGGTGGGATGCGCATTACATTTTATCATATACATATGTATATTACTTCTTCTGAAGACTCTTCGATCAAGAATTTACAGGAAGAGGCGCAACTTACCCTTGTGATGGATAGCTCTTCTACTCATATGCACAGTGAATAGTTGTGCAATATTGTTCTACTCAACATGCATCAACGTGGGATAAAGCACAAAAGCATGAAGCCTAGCTCTTCTACACATATTTACCGTACAATACTATTAAGTGAATATGCATACGAATATAAACAATGTGAGTGCAGGATGATCAACGAGTGTTCATGCGAAAGAATAGCCATATAGCAATGTAATATAAGTATTACTAAATGTGTATAAAAATACCATGACTTCATTGTAAAATGGATATGACGTTTACGTACTATTCTCTGATTTCTGTATAAAATACGGTTTCACATCTGTTCGTATATCTTTTCATCACAATCGGTCATTGGTTTATCATGTATAGAAGAAATGAATGCGAGTGTTGTGTTGCGTACATTGTAATGAATTATTAGTGTACATCCATGTTTAATGGATAGTAAATGAGTTATCTATGTAAATAAACATACTTTCATGATTTCACCTTTTTATTAAAATGTATTGTTTGATGTAATAATGCAATTGCGAAAAAAACTACATTTTTGAATGGTTTATATGTTTAATTTTAAACAAACTTATTTTTAGCATGTGCTGTGTTTGTATCGGTAAGAAATCCAGTTGCTTGAGCCCTCCACTATTGTTTCAGATTACCCTCACTCACCAGAACAAGATAGGCTATAATGTGCTTAAAGGTACTAAGGGCCAGCAGGAAATCCTCAGCACGTGCACGCACATCACCAGCTATGTCCGGCCTACCAGTGAGACCATGGACGACAAACCGGACCCTGCGTCCTGTACCACCATCAAAATAGTCCAGCTTATCGAAAATGACAGGGTTTTTATTGAAGAGATACCCTCAAATACTGCAGCCAATTATTCCAAGACAACAAGCTTCTTTGGATTAATAAAAATTGACGACATCTAATGAACAAATTAAAAGAAGCACCCTCTTATAACAGGGTACAGCCGAGCACAATGATAGTGCGAGACACAATCTTGTTAGTTTATTGACGTCTATTCTTCCAAATGGCATTCACACAACATAACAATAGAGGCTTGGGAACGTTCCTTTGGTTGCAAGTTTTGATTTGTTGTATACATGTGAGACATGTTCATCCACGTATGCGTTCAGTGTTTGCTGGCTCCGTGTTTGATCAATACGGTTTGTCATTATACGTTGTGTCGTCTGGACTCGCTCTGACCCTTGTAGACGGCAGTATGAAGACAGCCACAACTGTAGTAGAGGGGGCATCTGTTACACTCGTGTTCATTTTCAGTAAAATTTGATATGCTAACCCATGTTTACTTTAGGGAGTATATTTTTAAGTTTTACATTATTATATCATCAATGTTTCTCTTTGTTTTTGTAAGTTGTTGGTTATGTATAGCTGTTACAGATATAATGTCTGGTCTTTATGTCAACCCTTTTGAAAAAAGGAGTGTGTTATGCCATTTTGCATTATTATATTATTTATATAGGTTTATGTGTATATAGGTTGTTTGAGATTATTGTCGATCACATTTAACAAACTGAATATACAAGCTATGATTTGTTATCTTGAGTTGTTAACTATTGATCTCATGTTTCGTTCGGTTTGTGAATAAATTAATATACAAGTATGCACGTATATTATTAAATGTTTATATGTTCAGTGAAATCTAAGCATTCACATGCTCGACCATATATAAACCCATTGACAATATGCAATATGAAAATATTTTTTTAGTACTTTTTAAATGATTTTAACGTGATTTTTTTTTAATTGTCGCAATCATTTACGGAAAAATATATCATAAGTCGTTTAATGCATGTTATGAATGTACAACTTCATAATGTAAATCCTCATATAAACTCATAAGCAGCTTACTGTTCAGCTTCTTGAAATGTAGTAATGTAACATTTAAAACATCAAGACCAGTATGCAAGTCTCAAATAAATCTAAATTGGCGATTTATATCCGAGCTAAACCAGTATACAAACGAATGGAACTAAAACAGCTTACAACTATAATATATATATACAACCATATATATACAACCATCAAAACGCACGATGTTTGTTTTACAAGGGCGTGTGCTGTGATGGTTAACAATTAGATACATGCATGATTAGTTAAGAGTATTCAAGTGTTAGTCATACGTGGATTCATTCTGAAAGTAATCGCCATGGTACCAGATCTGTATTTATCAAAGAACGAACCGACATCGTTGGCGCTTTCGCAGCTTCAAGACGTCAGTAAAGGAGCTGACACAAGTTATTTTATTATACAAGCTAAGGATTTGTTTAGTAAGCTCGCATTTGGAGAACTTAATGACTCTTTTCCTAGACGATTTTTTAATTTAATAATGATACACATTAATAAAGGGTTTCAGATCTTTTCATCAGATGCGGAAACACTTGAAACACATAAATGATAAATCTTGAAAGTTGTCTACCAACGTTGTGACGTCCTTTCATTATGAGGACGTTATTTCTGCAAAATAAAAGTTGTTGTTATTGTTCAGAATTACAATACGAAGCCAATTAAAACGCTAAACATGTTTGTAAAAAAGTTTAATATGAACATAGACAACGGTTGCATTACGCGGTAAACATGGCACGTGATAAAATAGAATAAATAATGTTCGATTTGTACCTGTGTCAAGTCATTTAAGGAAAGTGTGTAATTGCATTATAAGTGTTCATCATGTGCTTTTATTTTCCGCAATAAGCTTCCATAGTTCAAGTTCAACCAAGGTTCAAGTGGATGCAGTTATACAGAGAACACGATCATTTAAGGAATAATTATTACTCTTGTAATTTATCATGTCTTTATTATCAAATTACTATTTATTGTAAACGGTCGTATCGCATTTATCCGCAATCGGTACATGTGCAAGTCTTGTGCATAAAAAAGGCGTAGACTGATATTGATAATGAAACGGTATATGTTAGCATATTAGCAAGCAATGTAAATACGTTCTAATAAACAAGAACATTCAGAGTGGAGAATCATACTGCTACCGTTTGCTGCAATGAAATCGAACAAGTCAACAAACCAATGTTATTCTCTTTGTTCTACTCAAGGAAAAACCTACGAAAAAGCATGCATAAACTTAAATGAATATGAACTGATTTCTTTAATATTTTGACATGCCCACCTTTGTTATTTAATAAAGGAATAAGAATGTTCGACATTATTGAAGCAGTTAATACACAAAACAAATAATTTCACTGAATCTAAAAAGAAACGTGTACTTGTATTGTACATTTTTAAAGCCTATTTCCCAGTTGTAGTCTGTATAATGTCGTCAACCCAAATACCGCTACAAAGTGTGTTTCACGGCATAGATGTTCTCCGTTTGACTCAAGAAGTATCAGGCAATAATACGAGATTTATATTTCATGGCTTTTGTCATACATAAGCATCTGATAATTCTAACAAGCAAACAGAATGCCAGATCTGTATGCAAATATTTTATTTACGCACAAGTTGTACACAATTTTGTTTCTGGAATTATACAACGTGTTCTGCTTAATTTAGGACCACAACGATCATAAGAACTTGGTGTTAGGACAGCCACAGCGATCATAAGGAGTAAGGCTTGTTGAACAGAATGAAATCCATAATGTTGGTGAAAACATCGTTCAATTTGCTTTGACCTCGGAAAGCAAAGACTTTCTTACCATTTCCTTCGGCAAACAATGTAACGAGATGTTAACGTATACAAATGCTCAAGATCAATCAGTGGTACTTAACGAAATACCACGTTTGAGTCAACTGCCCCTTTAATGTTAATTGTTATAAATATTGGTTAAGTACATTGAAAAAGTAGAGAGTACTCAACTGGTTAAAGCTTTCAAAATACATTGTATCTGCAATATGCATTTAAACTGTGACGTAACCGACAGTATTGTTGTAATGTGTAATATAATTTTGTTGTCGTTTCCTTTGCCAGAGCTAATGGGTGTCGACAAATACAAACAATGTGAATGGATTATCTATCTACGCATTCGTCTGATTGTGATCGTGGGTACTTAACAACGGCCGGGCTGTATCGCCCTCAGTTATACGAGAGCTAGTGCATACGACGGCGGGGAAGTATGTGACAGCCTTAACTGCAATCGCAGAGGACATGTCCAGCTCTGCTTATCCGGAAATGGACTCAACAGTGTTAAACGGCATGGAAATTGAGAAGAAAATAAATGCATGCAGAGAACTGATCCTTGGAATGGAAGGCGGCAAGGCAGACAGCTTACATCGCAGGTTATGCAGCCGTATCGCAGCGGTCCATTGGTGCCGGAGTGTTGCCATCTCAATGCTGCTCGTGTCGTTCATCTCGCACCTGCTACTGCACGTGCAGCTCGGTGGGGTACGCGAGGTGGTCCGGGAGCAGCGGGACCAAATAGGGGACCTGATGGAGGTCTCACACATACTGCTCAATGCGGACGCGGGGCAGATGCCGTCATTCAAGGTACGCATAGAGTGGTGGGAGTCTGTGCCGCTTATGTTGGTAATTACCTGGTAATGATATTGTGGATATAACTGCCATTGGATGCTAAATCATTATTTACTATACAAGTTCCTTATATATATTCAGGACTAGCTAATGTCAAATAAACCAAAATTATTTGACTCCTTGTATTTATCTATTTATTGCTCATCAATCGATTAATTGTATTTGTTGATTTATGTTATTATACTTTCTTTTTTTAATATATTTGATTTTATTTATTTATAAAAAATATTGTTTTTATCTTAGTTATTTATCGAGATTTTTAAATGTATAAACCGTCTTTTCTAATGGAATTCCGTGTTGCTGCAGACAAGATCCCAGCTAGATGCAGAGGAGCAGCTGCAGAGATCCGAGACTCCTCGCAGTGAGTACACGCCCACCGTCAATTACTTGACAGCAGTACAAATCAAGCAGGCTGCTACAAAAGTATATTGTATAATAAAGGCAACACTATTTTTTACATCATGCATGGTTTTTCAAAACCAAAATAGCACTTAATAAAGTACTAACACAATGTAGATATATATATTTTTTTATTTTCAGCTTAAAAGGGTTCTACGAAAATAGTGGGAACAACTACATATTTTCAAATTGAAATTCTTTTAAATGTAGAAAAACAATTTGATGTGTAACCACGTTTGTTGAGCTAATGTCTTATTTATGTTTTATATTTAGAAGTAAGCATTGAAATACCAAATTTTAATACGTATTTGTTAAATGCTGATTTAATTCCGAGTTAAAATACAGACTATTATTTACTCATATATGCCTATTACGTTGTTATATGACTGTATGCATAAAGAGTGGTAATCATTTGTTTACATCATTGATTGTATGAACAATTACCTCTCTTTGGCGTTGACCATTATGTTTTATTTAGTAAAAGATACAACCATATTTAAAATAAATAAATAAATAAAACAACAACAACATAGAAACCATATTTATGTGTTAATGTTTAGTTAGCTGAATTACCTAATGTTATGATATTGCACTTATTGCAAGTATAAAGTAGGGAGGCAATAATTTGAACATATGTTTAATACTATTGGTCTTCGTATCCGGAAATGCTGTTTGTATTTGGTGTATGTACTTTACAAACAATGATTGAGTTCATTCTCCGTAGGGGCAAGACGGAAGCGTAACGTGCCAGCCAGTCCGAACTTCTTCTTCCGTGGGCGCGCTGGAGTCGACATCAGCACGAACAGTAAGTCACCTCATACGCTATCTGTTTTGCATTAAAATTGCAACTGGTATACGCAATTATAATAAAAAAGACACAATACCATAAAGGTGTATTACGAAAGAAAGCATAACTTCACTTAAACATTAAACTAGAAGCGTTAACAGTTGTTGTTGCCCATTTTGTATTGCCTGGTATGTTTTTATCATGCCTTAAACGTCTTAAGGGTAGAACCGTTCATTGAGTAAATAGCATATATTCATAGATTTCAAACAAGTGCGATAAAATAGAGCATTTTCATAAGCTGTGAAACATTCCGACCCAACATAGTCTTAACAGCCATGGGTATCCTTGTCTGTGGAGTCGTGATCTGCAGTGCTGTCTATTCTAAGAGCCATACCATAAATCCGTATGTTGCTATGTATCAGTCGGTGTGCGCCATGTTAAGGTCACAAAGGTCGTAATGCGACGTGTAAAGGTCTCAGAGGTCCAAGTGCGACATGTTAAGGTCTCAGAGATCGAAATGCGGCATGTGAAGGCCTCAGATGTTGTTATGCGGTATTTTAATGTCAGATGTCTTTATGCGGCATGTTAAGGTCTCAGAGGTTTCTCACTAGCTGTGTTTGTATCATTAGACCATATAACAATATCCGTGCACACCCCTGGCCTAGCAGATGTTACACGTGTTTTTGTAACACACACGTGTCGGTCTGTAGGGTGGGATTGTATCAGTGAAAAGACATTCAACAACGAATGACAGACATAGATAGTTATATTAAGAAACAAATGTTCCGTTGTAATTTATGCACCTGACAGACGAAAAATACATGAACATTTGCCAATCCTAAAATTGCCCTACAGAAGCGAACGTCTCAACTATAAATGCATTATGTGAGAGCGAGAAGGAACCTGGTCACGTTTAGTTATTAAGAGTTGTTACACGTTTCCGGGAACTCCCATGTGTCAATAACATGGAGAGTTGTGTTTAACAAAGATCACAAACCAACAGCGTACTTTTACCATGCAGCTGGTGTGTTCTTGTGGGACACGACGTGGACCGATACCAACTCGTTCGAGCTGGTGCGTACGCCAGACGGCTCCGTGGAGCGCGTGACTGTGCTCGAGCCGGGCGTCTATTACGTGTTCGCAACAATCTCCGTGCACGGCCGTCGGCCCCGTAATGGGGCGCTCGACCAGAGGTACGCGGCCCAGGGTCCGGAAAGCTCCTGATAAACGTAGTAACCGCAGATGTGCTTGCATGAAAATTGAAATGCCTTTCTCTGAAAACAAATGCATCACACTTGATACATGGTTACATAAAAAGCGTATGTTTACAAAACGATATAAAACATGAAATTTTAGATTTTTATTAAGGAGCTTTTTGGAGACTGACCCAAAGGCAGTTCGGGTATCTGTTGTTGTTGTTTGTTTCTCTCTTTTCTTTGCTAACATCCTACATAATACTTGCGATTTTTTTAGCGAGAACCTTTCTCTTTTACATGCCATGACTGATCACTTGAAAACAAGTGTTTATTGGGCCTTTTTATGATCTAAAATTGACAATTTGTTATCTAAAAATGAATGTGGATCGTTATTGCTAGTAAATTGCATTTACATTGCATACCGGTTAATGTGGTTGGTGTTACTGGTTAACGAGTGCGAACACAACGGTGCTCTGGTAATGCTGACTCAGACAAAGCGAAACGAAACGTATCCAACTTAACCATTTACCGATTGTGATCATCCAATAGTACTTAGAATTACACCTTAAAACATAAGTACATTTATATAATGTTCAAATGCCCTTGTTGAAAACCTCGATACACACCGCCTCCCATGTATAACGTGTCGCACGTTTATTTCAATTGAATGCAGTTACTGCTGGAATAGTGTGTGATTCGAACGTGCAATCTGGTTGTTTTCCAGCTTCGTCTATCCGCCGATGGGGGCGATGTTGCGCCGCGGGAAGTCAGGAGGCGAAGAGGAAGTGCTGGACGTCTCCTACTGCACCCAGGATGAAAGGTACGTGTGTTAACGCTGGCAGCAACTCAGCTGCAACTTAAAGGGACTTGTTCACAGTTTATCAACATGATAATTTTTCAACTTTTTGTAACAAATTCAAGAAATAACTGAACAATGTACATCAGTGTGCGAAAAAAAACACCAATGCCGCAGACTTACTGAAAATACACTTTCGTTTAAGAAAAATCATCGTTAGAAATTGATAAAATTATAACGCGTCTCAGACGCGAAACTTGTAACAGCACTTGGATAGTTATACAAAGTTTAAAATAAATGGCAACCCATGTGGAGCCGGATGGTCAGGTCCGCACATAAAGACTCAACGACGATCCGAACATAAACTCTGAATTACACAGTCACATACACACGTGAAGACGGATGGCTGAGTGGTTTCGGCGCTTGACTTTTACTCCATGGGTCAGTGGTTCGAGCACTGGTGTGGTTAACTTTTTCTTTCTCTTTGTGTTTCTTTTTTTACTTCTATTTTTGTTTTTCTATTGTAGCTCTTCAGTTTTGATGTTTGTATTTATCAATTTAAAGCATTTAAAGACAAACTCCAAAGACATGCCAAAATCTGTGAACAAGTCCCTTTAACAAATACGTGGCAAAGTTATGTTTACTCTTGCCCCTGAATGAGATCCAACGTTTCGCTTTTCTGTATTCGTATAATTGAGTTGTGAACGCAAATCTAAAACACAAATATGACATAGTTACCGATCGCCAGTCAGTATTATGGTATAGCTGATGACAAAGTTACCGATCGCCAGTCAGTATTATGGTATAGCTGATGTTACACTAGTTACCGATCGCCAGTCAGTATTATGGTATAGCTGATGTTACATAGTTACCGATCGCCAGTCAGTATTATGGTATAGCTGATGTTACACGTGATGTACGGGTCTCGCTTTTTGCAGGGGTGCAGAGTTCGGGCTCGGCCGCGACGACTACCCGCTGGACTCAGTGCAGCTTCGGGGCCTCTACTACCTCGAGTTCAGGGACACCGTCTGGGTCACCAAACCCACCAACCTGGAGAATAATCCCCACGGCGAGACATACTATTCCAGGCAAACGGACATGCACTTTGGTGCATTTATGGTGGAAAAAGAGCTGCCTTTATAAAACCGGGGAGCCGGTGTGTCGAGCTTGTGTCGTACACTTCACTGCGATATGCTCAGCTTTACCAGAAATAGTCTTTCAATAGAGCCATAAGTGACACTGAAGGCCGAATGGGTGTTGTGTATTGTTTTATTGCGTGTTGATACTGATGAAAATCACATTATTGTGTACATTCTCTAAACCTTGGATACTACGGTGTAAACACCAATCTAAGGGAAGCAATCCATAGTAGGCACACTTCATACAATTTGATGTATATACAAAATTCATTATTGTCAACTAAATCAACTAACCACAACGTTTTTTGATCTTTATTGATCGTGTTGTTTTACTTGTTTATAAAATTGTTAAAATTATACTTCTGATGTAGCATTTGTTGTTAATGTGTTTCTGTTGTGATCAGTATTATTATTGGATAGTTGGGGTTCAATATGTTTGTTTGCATGTATATGTTTCGCACAATATATTATTTGCTCGCACTTTGGTTTTTTGTAAATACATTATCAGTTCCTCGCTACATTTATATGAGTGAAGTTTGTCAACGCTTTAAGTGCAATGGGTACATCCTGACATAGCTGACAAACATGTCAATAATAGTATGTGTACATTTATGTCTGAACGTAATGTAAATGTATTAACTTCATATGTTAATTGTACAATATTCAGTTTTGTTGTTGTTTATTAGGAGATTAATAAATTGTTAAAATATCCATCTGAGTTGTTCTACTCGTAGGATTATAGACACGTGATTTCGTTATGGGATAATCCGAACCTTTCAACTCTTGAGTTGCTATAATTATGGAATAAATGCTCAATACATCATACATTAAATGGGTGGGATATATTTTTACGAATAACGTAGTGATTAAGTATAGAGTAGCAAGTGTGATACGGCAAATAAACATGTGTCATAATGAATACGTATGTCTTCTGTATCACACACGCGTTTCATGTTCTTGTGTCTTCTTTTACTAGACTGGTGGTCCCTATGTTAGCTGCTTCTAGATCACAGACTGGTATCATGTCTACTGAATTTACCGTTACTAGATCACATACTGGGTGTGTATTCCCTTTGTCCTCTGTTTCTTGATTACATGCTGGTCTTGAGTTCTAAGCGTCAACTGTTTCGGAATAACATATTATTTCCACTTCCAATCAGTTATTATTATGAAAGCACACACTGGTTTAATGTCCACCGTGTTTTCTGTTCATAAGCTGATGTCTCGTTTCATGTTTTCTGTGTTATTAGATCCCATAATGATTTTATGTTCCATGTATCCTCTGTTATTTGATAACAGACCAGTTTCACGTTCATGGTATATACTGTTAGTAGATTGCATAATGGTGGTAATGTGCAATGTGTTCTCTTTCTAAGACCACATTTTATTTCGTGTTTACTTTGACCTGTGTTTTTTTTTCCAAGGCTGGTTTAATGTCCACTGTTATAAGACCACATACTCCTTTCATATCCACCGTGTCCTCTGCTAGTCGATTAAGGACTCGTTCATACCCATTGTATTATCTCTTGCTAGACCATAGCCTGGTTTCACGTACACGGTGTCTTTTCTTCCAAGACCACATACTGGTTTCATGTACACGGTGTCTTCTGTTCCAAGACCACATACTGGTTTCATGTACACGGTGTTTTCTGTTCCAAGACCACATACTGGCTTCATGTACACGGTGTCTTCTGTTCCAAGGCCACATACTGGTTTCATGTACACGGTGTCTTCTGTTCCAAGACCACATACTGGTTTCATGTACACGGTGTCTACTGTTCCAAGATCACATACTGGTTTCATGTACACGGTGTCTTCTGTTTCTACATCACAGACATGTTTCATGTACACTGTGTCTTCTGTTTTTACATCACAGACTTGTGTCATGTACACTGTGTCTTCTGTTTTTACAGCACAGACTTGTGTCATGTACACTGTGTCTTCTGTTTCTAGAACACAAACTGGTTTCATGTACACCGAGTTTTCTGTTTCTAGATCACATACTGGTTTCATGTACACTTTGTCTTCTGTTTCTAGATCACAGACTGGTTTCATGTACGCAATGTTTTCCATTGCTAGTACACAGACTGGTTTCATGTACACCGTATTTTCTGTTCCTAGATCACAGACTGGTTTAATGTACACCGTATTTTCTGTTCATAGATCACAGACTGGTTTCATATAAACCGTATTTTCAGTTCCTAGATCACAGACTGGTTTCATGTACACTGCGTCTTATGTTTCTAGATTATGTTTCTAGATCATAGACTGGCTTCATGTACACCGTACTTTCTGTTCCCAGACCTGCTATGGGTGAATGACCTCTTTGACGTGGATTCGTTTCATCGGGAGTGGAGCAGGTCGCTGGTGAAGAGCGTCACAATCAAGAAGACGGGCGTCTACTTTGTGTTCGCAAAAATCGGCGTCAAGGGGCTTGCCAACCTTTCCTCTGAGTGAGTGAAGTTTTCATGACAGCCTCTTGTAAAAGCGTAATAAAATTAAGGATTAAACATACAGTAAACGTATTGTTGCTGAATGACTGTAAACAGTGAATTTAATCAAAATTATATAACTAAGGGTGTACTTCATGTTTGCTAAACAAATAATATTCATCATCTCTATTCATTGCTTACATTCATACATTCAACGAATAAATGAAAATTGTAAGCAAGAGCGAGTGAGAGAGTATGAAGTGACAACAAGTGTCAGATAGACGTAAAAGGCCTATAACAAATAATTCATCTCAGTCATTATGCTACATAGACCCCACGAGATCGATTTGCGCGTTTGTAGGCGCTGCATACGACGGAAAAATGACGTATACTGCTCAATTTCATTGTCAACGAATACAAGCCGACTATTTTATAATCAAACTTGAATTAATTTAGATTTTCAACAGATTATTTTAAAGAGCAGATTAGAAGTCATTCTTATATTTTAAGTAATATAATGTTGTCTTATGTTAAGCGGTACATTTTTGACCGCCTGAATGAGCATATATAAGCACCGATGGTCGTTTGTGTTGCACGTTTCCGTATGTATGCGTTGCACTTAAACGTTTGCGAAATATTAGAATAAAAGAGTGTTTTTACTATGAAAATGTATATCTTTATCCCTACTGGATATAAAACTGAGCTAATTATCTAATTAATGTATTTGTGGCGTCGTTCATATTCGACGTTTCAACTGAAGTCGCACTTTTTCATACCGTCAGTATCGTCATGGGCATCAAAATGAACGCATTTTCATAACAAACCGTTCCAGTACAAAAATTGCCATGTGTGTGAGTACGCGATGTGTTCTTACTACAGTTCCGCTCCCCTGCCGCTCGGGGGCCTGATGCTCATGAAGAAGACGTCACGTCACGGCGAAGAGATAACGCTAGCGTCTGCCTTCCTCACACAGGACAACAGGTAACGACATGACCCGCATTGCAAATATAACTTGAGCTTCACTTAAATATCTACATGTAAAAATGTATCTTAAAATGGCAGCTATGGGATTCATGAAACTAATATGAACAAACTTAAGTACAGTTTTGCTGACCTCACAAATATTCCAAATGTCCGAGTTCTCATTACTGGCTTAGACTCACAAAAGGGCGGCACACGATGCCCGGTGTTTATACGAGGTCATTATGCGGTTCTACATGCTTGCATTTAGCAAAAATGGTATTTTTTTAACCATTTCAATATGTCTTTGGTTGTAGAATTTAATTGCAATATTGTTGGCACCAAAAAAGTTTGCTATACAAAGCACGTTTTCTGAAAATCGTCTATTTTAAGTGCATGCGTAGTTTCGAAATCATTTCCGATACTTTACAGGATTTCCACTACAAAAATAGCATATTTATCTTAAAATCGGTTGTTTATTTAAATCCATCCTTGCATAGTCAACAGTATTTGTCAATATAAAACAACTCTTGATTTGATAACATCGAATGTAAGATTGCCACAGCGAGATCAAATTGGCAAACACTGAAAAATGTAGGTAAATGAAAACGGTTCTTTAAGGTCATTTTTTTAACAACAATGCATTTCAATAAAATCTATATTAGTTTGATTTAAAAACCGATTAACTTACATTAATTGTACATACAGGTTTAAATGTATGCACAAACAACTGCTCAACACGTGTTTTGTTTTAATTGCTTTAGCTTAGCTTATTATACACAATTTGATATTTTTTTCTATACAATCTTTTGCGGGATAATTTTGTACTCCGTTACTAACAATTTCCTCGAAAAACCAACTACTAATGCAATTACAATTGAAATGACTGCGTCTATATGAAGTAACGTTGTTTTAAAATAAACGTGTTTGTTTCATGAATGCAAAATAGAGAAATATAGTGTTTAATATAAACAAAGATATGTTTTTATTATATATATACATCGATTTAGCTTTGTCGTTCCCACGACTTACTAGTGTATAGTTTTTCTACTCGTTCGCAATAGTAACTTATCTCGTTCCCACTTCTCAATAAGTCGTAGGAACGACATACATAGAAACATACATATCGTCGTGTATGCAAGCAAGACGTGTGTGTGGTAGTTTTTATGAAGTGCACCGAGATTCTCCCATATGGTCATCGCCCCATTATACTTTTTAATTGGGTCACGGGGCTTGAGCCAGATAACGAGACGTCTTTTTAATGCCCGGTGTGAAGCAATAAAGTACACTACAACTCCCGTCAATGTCTAAATGCTCAGCGAAAGGCACCTTAATTGATAAGGGTTGAGCTGGGATCGAACCTGCGAGCCATGAGTGCTGGCGCCAGAATGTTACATCGAGACCAATAACCAGCTAACGATCAGACTATAGTGCTTTTAAATAGCCAACTACTATGGCCATAGACAGCCAGATATGGGCACTTATGGTGCTATTAAAATCAGTGAGATACTGCCGCCTTAGCCCACACGATGTTGTGTCGAGGTTCTTTTTAAAAAGCAAACTTCAGCGCATCGACGACGAGGTTCATTTAACTAAGTTAGTTTGTTTTTTTTTAACACGAGATTAATCGTGTTAATGCCCTAAGTGTTGTTTGCGTATTGACATTGATAATTTATTAATTAAATATAATTATTGATCTCATTCTATGTCAAAAAAAGGGAATTGTTTCGGTAATCAGTGTCTGATATCTGGCAACATAAATCATAAATGGATTCCGTAAGCAAGTTCCATTTGCCGTATTGCATTTGTATGTATGAATAAAGAGTTAACAGCTAAGCGATTTTCCTTAAGCATTAAGCGGTTTATTAATGAAATAGAAATGTAGTGAACGGAAATGCGATTAAAAATAATAGTTTATCAAAATTTGAAATACATTAAATGTACAAATGAACAATTTATTTATATAGATTTCAATATCCAATTAGTTTAATAATAACGACAATTTTGAACCCCATAACGCCCCATATGTAACTGCCATAAATCGGTCAAATAATGCTAGACTTTTAATAATCGAATTACTGCGCAATTTGGATGCACATTTTAGTGCACATACTACTAGCGCAGTCTACTAACTAAATAATTTAGGTTTTCTTAAATGAATGCTCCTTGTTGTCATGCGTTCCCTTGTTTCAGAGGCCTGCCCTATAATAGCAACCCGCTACATACCCGACATTACAGACCGCTAGATACGCTTCCCATATCCGGCCTGTTTCTGCTCCGCAAGAACGAGAAATTGTTCGTGAAGGTGCCCGACCAACCGATGGGCGCTTTGTACGACCTGGGTGGCAATCACACCCACTTTGGGGCTTTCATGGTGAAGAGCACGGACAGCTGAGGCGGTGGGCGGGGGCTTGGAGGGCTGCCTTCCGGTTCGGATAAATTGTTTGTCTACATGGAGTACTTACAGACTACCGTCTTGTCAAACTGCGTTTGTACAGGCTTTTGACACAGTAACATAAAGTCATAGTTTGTGTTGCAAACAGGCAGTGAAATTTACTATTCTAATTGCTTAAACTTTGCTATAAATTGCATACTACTACTAATAATAATAACTTGCGAAAATTAAAACGAACAAATATGTATGCTGAATCGCAAAAGCTATAATGAATAGCACATGTAAATATTATACCAATACCCGGGCCCTGTTATGCATCCTCTGTACGCTGGTTCACAGCCTCGCTATTTAGGCATTGGAGTGCATCGCCCCAGCTGTAGCAATCTCCCAACCTCCGCACAGAGATTTGACTGGAACCAGCATAGCTGGATCAAATGCCTGCCATCATACACAACCACGTGATGATAGCTGAGCCACGTGATACAATAATTGCGTCTTATAGTATCAACGGCATAGATAGCAATGCATCTACGCCGAAAAAGAATGTGCCGGAGAAATGTTTCCGTTGTGGAAACAAGAGTTGTATGCTTAACCGGAAAATAAGACTCATATATATATAATGATCTAAAATCCCTGCCGTTATAACCAACTAAGTCATAAAAGCCGAGCCACGTGTTACAATAAGGGCGTCGTACAGTATCAACGGTTATTTTTAAATTTGTAAACAGTAATTTTTACTTTTTTAATTTAAGTTATTTATTTTTTATTATGAACCTAAACTTATACACAATTTTCAAAATATAAAAGAAAATGATTCTCCTTTTCATAATATAATACTTAAAAAACAAAAAAAAACATCCTACCGAATCTGGTAGGATTTTCTGGTGATGGCAGAGGTTGTATGTGAGAGCATGGAACGACAACTCTGCGTGGAGATTGGCAATCTCCACGCAGAGTTGTCGTTCCATGCTCTCACATACAACCTATGGAACGACAACNATTGGTACCCGCCAAACAACCTGTACAACACGTGGCCCACTATTGGTACCCGCCAAACAACCTGTACAACACGTGGTGATCCACCAAACAACCTGTACAACACGTGGTGATCCAGGTACCCGCCAAACAACCTGTACAACACGTGGTGATCCAGGTACCCGCCAAACAACCTGTACAACACGTGGTGATCCAGCAATAATGCCAGTTGCCAGAATTTGAGCAGACTTTCTAATTTTCAAAAATTGTGTGTACTATGATTTGTAAATAATTGATTGGATAACATCGCTTGAAAGTATTTTCCACAGAAATATCAACTGATATTAAGTTTATTCAAATCATCATTGATTGAAATGCAACAACTGGTGACGTATCTCGTTTGGGACAACCCCTGTGTTAACGGGCGTGCTTTGTCATTTTACAAGGTATTGTTGCGGTTGTGTTTAACATTTAGCGAGGAAGTGTAACGTATATCGGAATGTATTTAGCACACGGTATACGATTTGTTTAGTATATACCCAATAACTTTCAAGTATGCTACAAACAGTCATACGTACAACAACATGTGTTCGTGAATCCTTTCATATGCCAATGAACATGTATTGTTTTCAGTTCATCTATCTGCGTAGGCCTTACTCTTCATGTTGCATTTCGTGTTTTGCCTATTACATCAGTTTCGTTGCAATTGTTACCGGCTGCATTTGTCTTTTTAATGCAATTGTAATTTGACTAAATAAGTAAGTGGACAATGTTTAAATAAAATGCATTGATATTGTTCAATATGATATGCATACACGTATAACCACGAGTGTTTCACGACAAAATAAATCGATTTTGGTAGTGCCTTCAGAAACTTGTGAAATAGTTACGATAATTTTAATATATTTTCTTCTGCTTCTATTTTAGTAAAATATTTGTTTCAAATTAGTATATTATATATAAATATTGTACTGTTGCCCAAAGATACCAACCAACCATTTTAACTGGCATTAATCAAAGCGACCTGTATAGCCTGCAGTTTAATAACTGATTCCTGTTTAAGAAGCCTATCAGAGTTCTGTTGATAATAGACATTGAACAACTCAACAAAAATTGGCATTTAAAAAAAATCATAATATAACAAAAGCGTTTGTAGCGTTGTCTAAGCTTTGATAAATGTTGTTCTGTCCACGTCTGTACGCGCTAATTCCCGACGGAGGCCACCTTTTTATGCGAATCCTTTTTAAATGTCCATAACGGTCGAGTTTTGTAATGTGTCTGACCACAATTAACTTTGCAAAAATGATCGGCATGAGAAAGCGGAGCGCACAAAGAACAGTGCCTATGTCCAAATTGAAATGAACAAAGGTCTTAGAATCAGCCCTTAACAATTGTCCAAAGCAGTAATTTGTCGACCATGGAAGGATAGAAAACGGAAGAGATGAGCATGATGAGTGTAAAGTCGTGTGCAAGAACCAGGTCCAGGCAGAGGTCAAATGTCATGGTCACAAATTGAAGTCCATGTTCAAATACATTTCTATAGTCTTGAAATAAACACCTTACGCTTTGAACGATATGGATCGATGTAAAAATAGCTGGGCCTGCCAGTAGTTGACAATGGTTGTGAGTCGGGGGTCAAGCACAACAATCAGGTACCAAGGCCCAAGGTCACACTTCAAAGTCAGTCATATAGATCAAATCTGAAAACATTTTCCGCACCATAACTTTGTCCAGCATGAATGGATTTTCAAACAATTTGACAGAAGTGACAAGCATGGTGTGACAGTACCTCACACAGAATATCTAGGTCCTTTCGCTCTTAAGTTAAGGGAAGAAATAACATGCATACGGAGATGGGGTGACACACACAATAACCAAGTTCCTCGGTTAAGTCAAGTCTCAATGTAAAATAAAAGTATTTAATTAAGACTTTACATGAAAAATGTAAGGACGGGTGTATTTTTGTGCAAATGGAACTCTTGTTGTTCATATTATTTTAAATATATTATTCGATAATCCAAATGTTTGAATATGTATAAAGGTCATATGAAAATGTGGTGGTTTGTCGAGTCAATTATGTCTTTTATGTCACTTTTGTAAATAAAAGTTATAATTATTAGTGTTGCTATAAATGACGCTCGCAGATTATTCTGCAGACAGTGGAAAATAATCTTGTATTTCACAATATGTTGTCTGATCATGTACACATGTTCAGCGTTATGTTTTTCACAAACCAAAAACCATTTTCGTTATGTGTGTCTAACTAAAACTTGCTAAATTAAAAAAAATAACAAATCACAATTGAAAAAATATAAATAAGTCATTATTACACAGTTCATGGGTTTCGATATTGAAGCTTATTTTATTAACATTTTTTTTTTCAAACTAAACAAACGCATTTAAGTGTTTTCCTACCAAATAATATATTTAAAGATGGCTAGTATCCAGTCATATCGTTATTAAACATATGGAAATAACGGCCATATCACACTATGAAGGATTGACTGGATGCTCCAGATTGGTCTGCCATATCCGCTCAGTCCTGGGACTCCACTCGGAGTCCGTATAATGGTAACAACACAAAGCACAACATGACACGTGACAATGCTTATCACATTTTATTAATGTATATTATTTGTAGAAAAATAGCAGTTACCAGATGTCTTCCAGGGAAAAAATCAATTATATTGCACATTATAACGAACATACACAAGTTTACATTACAAATATATATTCCATAAAACCCTTATAACATTAGTTACATTTGCCAACAAAAATTGAATGAAAAGTCCACCATCTCTTAATCCTCTTCTTCAGTTATTGCAACTGACAAAGACAAATATGATAATGCAAATATTAACATGCTGATCTGATAAAAAAGCTTTGGAACTTTAGCAATTATACTTTACTAGTTAAATGTGACACATTTCATAAGTGCTTTTTGGGGGTCTATTTCTTCGCATATGTTGAAAATGCATCAACATATCCAGATGCCAATGTTTGGATGATGGTCAATCTGTGTCATCACTCTGGCAGCAATTCCTGAATGCTAAAAAAGGGCACACACTGTGCTGAAGTAAAAAATAAATCCACCAAAATACAGAGGTTTACATGCTGATGTATATATGAATCATGTTTCATCATTTAAGCTGTTATACTTTTAAGTAGCATGTGACTGACACAACAAACCAAGACAGATAGACAGACTTGGCAAATGAGGATCTATTATTTATTCTTTGTAATAAAATTAGAATGACTCCAGCAGGCTCCCTTTTTCTTGAACTTTTCATAGTTTCTGCCATTTACATTTCTGAAACAACCTGATAAGGTATATACAAGTTATAAACATTGATATTAATTAGGCATCATTCTATCAAGTTTAATTTAAAACAAGAGATGTGTTTGTCAGAAACACAATGCCCCCTAATGCGCCGCTTTGATTTTTTTTTTTTTTTTTTTATACCTTTGACCTTGAAGGATGACCTTTCACCACTCAAAATGTGCAGCTCCATGAGATACACATGCATGCCAAATATCAAGTTGCTATCTTCAATATTGCAAAAGTTATTACAAAACTTTAATATTGGTTAAAGTTTTGGACAGACAGACAGACAGAATGACAGACAGACAGACAGGCCAAAAACAATATACCCCCTTTTTCTTTAAAAAGGGGGCATAAAAAGCTCAATTTGAGCAGAACACATATTCATTATTATTAATTGCGACCCAATCTGTACTGTATGCAATCCTATAAAAGGGATCCAATATGGTCCTCGTTTGCCCATGTAATATTTTAAAATAGATATTTTTGGTTATTTTGCTATAGTTGTCTAAATACACTATTTAAGCACCCTGGGGATAGCCCAATTTAACCAAAGGGCCATTATTTCAGCAAACTCTGTAGAGGATCATTATCTGATGTTACATACCATATATGAGCTTTTATTTAAGACCAAACAGTTTTATAGAAGATTTTTTAAATTCCATCGATATATAGTTCTATATAAATCATGTGACCCTTAGAGCCAGTTTGAGCCAAGGTGAATAATTTGAATAAACTTTGTAGAAGACCACTATCTGTTGTCATATACAAGAAATCAAAGCAGCAATACTTGCAGTAAAATACATTTTTAAGTTATATTAGATATGAGTAAACATAGAACATTTCACCAGCACACCCCGAGGAAGGGACAATATGGACCCAAGGGGCATGATTGGAACCATCTTAGGAGAGGACAACTATGTGATGTTACACATTCTAGACTATTAACCGCTGACCCTTGAGGTTTCAAAGAAGATTTGTTATGTTTTCATTCTTTAAATCTATTTTAAGCTCTGAAGACCTTCATACGCAGTGGACCAGAACAATTTAAACAACTTAAAAAGAGGTATTCCTATTAAGTTTCGTGAAAATCTGCCCTGCAGGGCTTAAGAAGGTTATCTGGTTTGAAATAAAGGTTACAACATCTAACAATTGACAAAAAGCTATGCCAAAATCTCACCTTATTCACATTGTGCTCAGGCAAGCTATACACTTACAGCTTGTGGCCTTAAACATAAGCTAGAAATACCCCCGACATTACATGTCTTAATATGAAGCATGTAGTTATAATCATGTTAAAGACAAAAATGGACAAAAGGGTTATAAAATAAGCCTTTTTTCCTATTCAAGAATTCATACATGAATTTTCAAAAAAGTGAAACTGTTGTAGCATTGTTTTATGTTTTAATTTAACAACATGTGACTAAATTAACTTATTAACAAAAAAATGGTTGTATTTGGATATCAACACATTGTGAATGTAAAATGACAGAAAAATGCAGAAAATAACTGTTAAACTGGTTTTTATACATCACTTGGTATGATTTGTAGTGTAAATATATGAAACATATCAACTAGATTTGTTGTATAGAAGGGACCAATAATTGAAGCAATGATCAGACACCTAATACAAGTCAATACACTGACACATACTGTACTGTGTGGCTGACAACTGAAACAAACATAATGTGTAATTGATAGATGCATTATTCTTGGCAAAAGTTAGTTTTCATATGAGCAAACTTAAACACATGTTGTTACATTTTACTTTCAAATACCCTTAACATGAAGTCTTGAAAGAAAAAACCATTTGATCAGATAACAGAAAATATGAAACAGAGAACAAATAATGAAAAATATGGCAAAGCGATCGCTGACAAGTTACTGTTAAACAAAGTGCTGTTTCATTGCTTGAATGTTCATGCAAAATTGGACACAGAACCAGTGAGATGTGACATCACCAATACAACATTTTGCTAACCTATATCTAACAATCGATCAATGGGCATGGCGTATTTGGGAGAACATGGGTTCCAACATTGAATTCTTGGTTACACAATCATTAAATGACATGATACATAATTTGTTACAAATATCACAGAGAAGAAAATTATATCCCATCAGCAAGCCTTGACAACCATGCTGATTTCTAGTTTCAACATCCACCAGCTTGCTTTTATTACAACATATGTACAGATTTTGATAACTAAGATGAAAGCATGAAAGGCAATAAATCATCATTTCACTTCTGCAATTACATACTTTTTAACAAATGTATATACAATTTGTCACTAGCAAGCAATGTATAACTGTTGATGACATCTTTTGTAAACCATTTATCCAAGAAACCAATAATCTGTAATACCTATATAGCTTGTCAGATTAGGTATACATGGCTGACAATCGTAGTCATCAGGTATGCTTTTAAACAGTGTATGGACATTCCTGATGAAAGAGGCCCTACACTTTAACAAGAGGACCATAGGCCCTAGGTCGCTCATCTGAGACTTCAGGAAACTGAACTGCTCTGAGATGCTTTTGTGGTGTTTCCCAAATCATTTTTGAACTTGGTCGAGATATCATTAGAACAAAAATTCTCAGCAAGATTCATGATGATTGGACAAAAAATGTGACTTCCAGTGTTCAACATGGTTCCTTATAAGGAAACTTCAAACCCTGATGGCAATGTTTTTCAATAATCAACCATTTTATGACTTGGCAGATATAATTTAAAGTAACCCACAGGTTGGAGGCAATTTTGACAGCAGTTTTGAAACAACTTGGCAGGGGACCCCCAGTTGATGTTACATGCCATATACCAATCTTCGGGCCTTCCGGTTTCACAGCATATTTTTTCATCTTTCACTATATACATATAAGAGCAACAAGAAAGCCCCAGGGCGGGGCCAACTTTAACCCCAGGAGCATGATTTGAATTTGTTTGTAGAGGACCACCAAAAGTGTTACATGCTGAATATTACACCTCTGAACTTGATAAATTTCATATCAAAATCTGACTTAAAACTTTGACCACGGAGCCTGGGTATTGAATGTGACACTCAGTCTCATCAAGCAGGTCACTTCTGCTATTTAACAATTCCTCCATGCTGGATAAAGTTTTACTAAAAGCAAAGGTCTAAGCTTGAAAAAAAAAGACAGTTGATCTTGAGTTGTGACTTTGATCTTGAACTACAGGCTGGTCTCTTGTCAAAATACTCCACCTCCTCATGTTTGTAATTTCTGCAACTTTGTTTCAAAGTCCAACCACAGTGGACAAACTTATAATCCAGTCAAACTCAGTTCTGCCATCTGCCATAATGTCCATCGGCCTGTTTTGGTGATCTCTTTATACAGCCCCTTTCAAACAGGCATATTTTATTTTATGCTTTCCGGTGGTTTATAGAGAAATATCAGTGAATTAAAACTGATAATTCACTGTTTCAAACAGTGAAAATTATAAATAACTTTCACTGTTATACTGTGAAAGGACCTCGTTTTTCAGGACGTTACAACATCCTTATTTCAGCAAAAATACAAAAATAATCATTTGTGAGCATAATATAAAAAGAAAATTTGTTGGATTTGGTGCAATATCGATTTTAATTCACTCGTTATCATAGAAAAAACATTTTTCTATGATCACTTGTGATTTTATATCAATATATTCCACCAAATCCAACAAATATCCTCTAAACATTAAATATATAATAATTTATATATAGTGTAACATACAGTTATCACATTATATGTAATAGTACTCTTTTACATTTTAAACATAATCTTTACCATAATTAAATGTTTATTATGTAAATACAAGCATGCTGGTAAGATATCAAATCTGGCCATTACACAAAACATGCATTCAATTAATATGTACAATAGTACTTTATGGTTAGTCTGTAGCTAGTATGTGAGGTACTTAGTGGAAGGCAGTGTTGGGCTACCTGGCCCGGACCACCTTGATACAGCCCAGCATGTCTGCACTGATGATGAACTCTGCACTGGTCTCCTTGGGGCCCATGGGGCTGAGGGAGGAGGCAGAGGAGGGCGGGGCTACCAGGGTAGAGTCCTTGAGTCTGCGTGAGGAACCCTGGCTCTCATCAGGGGGCAGGAAGTGGAGCGGGTTGGGAGCAAACACGGCCGCAGTCACCACTGCATTGTGCACCTTGAAGGCCTCAAAGTAGTCGTTCCTGTCCCTGCGAGCTGACGAGAACTTGTAGAACTCGTGCTGGGTGCGGTACAGGTAGATGAAGTGGTCCTCAGACCCACACACCATGTACTTTCCTCTTTGGCTGAACACAAACACAATACATACACATTGGAACAGCCATCAAATGTACATTGACATTTACTTACAACTTGTTTGTCAACTAGATACATGAGAACTTTAAGGAATCCACAATATCTTCATTTAAACAGGAATGTGTAATTTATACTTTTTAATGTAATTTTACTACATCCGCTAATAAACTTTTAAAAAAAGAGTGAGTGATAACAAAGGTCATTTCTAGAAGAACCAAACATGTCAATGTTTGCTGTCAGAGAGGTATGCGAGTCTTCTATGCCTGGTCACTAAATATTACCTGAATGTAGCTCTAATCTGACTACTGGTGTTGGTTAGACCCTTGTATTTACAGGAGAGAGTGAGGTCCCTAAGATCATAGAGGCGCACACGAGAATCATTGGATGTCACCAGAACCTGCAAACACACTAACAAAACTAGAACAATGAAGGTTTAAGTAAATTTTTTAAGTTTAAACAGGTTAAGATATTTCATGTCAAAGCTTATTCAGTTATGGCATCACTGCGGAACATTTTCCTCAGTAAATTAAATTTTGTTCACCACACATGGAGGAATATATTGAAGTATGTATGTGTGTGTGTGTATATNTACACACATACATACATACATACATACATACATACATACATATATATATATATGTTTTCTGTTCAGCTATATGCTGACATAATCAAAGGTTTACCTTGTCTTCTCCAGGTAATGGCTCGATTCCTGTGATCTTTTTGCCTCTGGAGTTCTTTCCCCTAGTTGAACGAACGTGAATCTGGGTATAGTATTTTAGGTGCTGCAAATAAAATGAAAAAACATTGGTTAACACATGACACAAAGTATGGAAACAGTTGAAAACATCAGACTTAAAAAAATCAGTGGACATTTTATAGAAACGCAGAATTTTTTGTCCAAGCTCACCTTTGATCTACATTTTTTTGTACATACACACAGTTGAATAGCCATGACATTTCATATTATAAGTTCATTTAAAAATGCAGTTGTAAAGGTTAATATCTTGCATTTATTCTGTACATATTTTGAAGCAGTAATATGTTAGTGAATACCAACCTATAACAATGTTTTATGACAACTATAAATAGATAAAAAAAACAACAACAAAAAACAGACATTTTTTTTTATAAAGTGTTAAACATACATTGCTCACCATACAATTTAAGACTGTCAACAAATATGAACACAATCTTATTGTATGTAATGAACACCAGGTAATATTTTTCATGTAATCAACTAATTATTTTGTGATGCATTAATAGCTGCACACTCAATACCAATGAGCATATTAAACTCCAATGACAGAAGCATGTAAAGCTGTTGGTTTTCGTACAATAACCTTTTAAAGTGAAAAAGTATTTAAACAGTAAATACTGACTGCAATCATTTTCAAACTCAGAAAAAAAAATATGATCTGAGCAAGTTTCATGTAGTATGGGTAAAAAATGTGACTTCTAAAGTTTTTACAAGGTAAAGCCATGTAAAGAAAACTGAATCACCCCAAGTGGCAATTTTTTTCAATGAACCTGAACAGTTTTTAAAATTGGTCCTGATAGAAGCAACTCAGCATCGCGAAGTGCCGTTTACAGCAGTATTCTGTTTGTATTGTCAGAATGCCATGTAAGCGAACACAACTTTTTAATAGTCAGTATGGAGATTTTGATCAATATAAAGTAAGAACACTCTAAATTCAAGTCAATTTTCAGTATGTACTCATGGTTGAAGTGTAGGGACATTTGATGTGATGTTAAATGATGAAGAAACTACAAAACTTTCTTAATTTAAAAGATTTATAAAATTAACCTAGTTTAATATAGTTTCTGACCGATCCATTTCAAATTTCGGAAGTAGGTATCTTTCCACAAGCATTGGTTTGTAACTTTATTGCTTCTGCAATTTAAGTTGAGTTTAACTTTCTTTTTTATTTTACATAATCATTAATATTATCCCAATTATCTGACAAACAGCAATCACACACAGTTACAAACACAATACAAGACATGTCTATGTAACATGTATGACTTGATGTAAGACCATATCATCTTTGTATACATGTATATTAAATTGAATAACAACAACACAATTTTTGCAAGCAGGTTCAACAAAAGCGGACACAAACTGTACCTCAGTGCTGTAAAAGATGCACTTGCCATCGTATGTTCCCACGACAGCAAACTTGCCGTTGTGACAGAAGTTGGCGGTGGTAATGAGGCTGTTGTTCTCCACCTCATTCCACATGGTAACCTTCTTGTCAGGGATGTTCCACAGCCTCAACTTGCCATCCAGCGACCCACTCAGAAAGTACCGGTCATCCTGCACACAACAATACAAGCATGTCATTGTGAGTCAAGGTGATCAACTGTTGTCTCCACTCTTCAACCAGTTTAAATCTATATATTAAAGTTTGATTGCATTGAATTCCTATGGCTTATTGAGACACTTTTGGGTAATTTTCCAGGATAGAACCAGTACTTGGTGTCTTCAGGTGAGATTAAGAGAAAGCTCACACAATGAGGATCAAACCTCGGATCTCATGGACGCTAGGCATACACCATATGTTCTACACCATAATTATGTCTCCGCTAAACAACTAATATGGGTCCTTAACAACTAATATGGGTCCTTAACAACTAATATGGGTCCTCAACAACTAATATGGGTCCTTAAAGCCCAATATGTGCACTATGAGCTGAGGTGAGCTAAAAATAACACAATCTCAAAACCTTGATAATATGCTCTGAAGCACTTGGAGTCACAATCTCAAAACCTTGATAATATGCTCTGAAGCACTTGGAGTCACAATCTCAAAACCTTGATAATATGCTCTGAAGCACTTGGAGTCACAATCTCAAAACCTTGATAATATGCTCTGAAGCACTTGGAGTCACAATCTCAAAACCTTGATAATATGCTCTGAAGCACTTGGAGTCACAATCTCAAAACCTTGATAATATGCTCTGAAGCACTTGGAGTCACAATCTCAAAACCTTGATAATATGCTCTGAAGCACTTGGAGTCACAATCTCAAAACCTTGATAATATGCTCTGAAGCACTTGGAGTCACAATCTCAAAACCTTGATAATATGCTCTGAAGCACTTGGAGTCACAATCTCAAAACCTTGATAATATGCTCTGAAGCACTTGGAGTCACAATCTCAAAACCTTGATAATATGCTCTGAAGCACTTGGAGTCACAATCTCAAAACCTTGATAATATGCTCTGAAGCACTTGGAGTCACAATCTCAAAACCTTGATAATATGCTCTGAAGCACTTGGAGTCACAATCTCAAAACCTTGATAATATGCTCTGAAGCACTTGGAGTCACAATCTCAAAACCTTGATAATATGCTCTGAAGCACTTGGAGTCACAATCTCAAAACCTTGATAATATGCTCTGAAGCACTTGGAGTCACAATCTCAAAACCTTGATAATATGCTCTGAAGCACTTGGAGTCACAATCTCAAAACCTTGATAATATGCTCTGAAGCACTTGGAGTCACAATCTCAAAACCTTGATAATATGCTCTGAAGCACTTGGAGTCACAATCTCAAAACCTTGATAATATGCTCTGAAGCACTTGGAGTCACAATCTCAAAACCTTGATAATATGCTCTGAAGCACTTGGAGTCACAATCTCAAAACCTTGATAATATGCTCTGAAGCACTTGGAGTCACAATCTCAAAACCTTGATAATATGCTCTGAAGCACTTGGAGTCACAATCTCAAAACCTTGATAATATGCTCTGAAGCACTTGGAGTCACAATCTCAAAACCTTGATAATATGCTCTGAAGCACTTGGAGTCACAATCTCAAAACCTTGATAATATGCTCTGAAGCACTTGGAGTCACAATCTCAAAACCTTGATAATATGCTCTGAAGCACTTGGAGTCACAATCTCAAAACCTTGATAATATGCTCTGAAGCACTTGGAGTCACAATCTCAAAACCTTGATAATATGCTCTGAAGCACTTGGAGTCACAATCTCAAAACCTTGATAATATGCTCTGAAGCACTTGGAGTCACAATCTCAAAACCTTGATAATATGCTCTGAAGCACTTGGAGTCACAATCTCAAAACCTTGATAATATGCTCTGAAGCACTTGGAGTCACAATCTCAAAACCTTGATAATATGCTCTGAAGCACTTGGAGTCACAATCTCAAAACCTTGATAATATGCTCTGAAGCACTTGGAGTCACAATCTCAAAACCTTGATAATATGCTCTGAAGCACTTGGAGTCACAATCTCAAAACCTTGATAATATGCTCTGAAGCACTTGGAGTCACAATCTCAAAACCTTGATAATATGCTCTGAAGCACTTGGAGTCACAATCTCAAAACCTTGATAATATGCTCTGAAGCACTTGGAGTCACAATCTCAAAACCTTGATAATATGCTCTGAAGCACTTGGAGTCACAATCTCAAAACCTTGATAATATGCTCTGAAGCACTTGGAGTCACAATCTCAAAACCTTGATAATATGCTCTGAAGCACTTGGAGTCACAATCTCAAAACCTTGATAATATGCTCTGAAGCACTTGGAGTCACAATCTCAAAACCTTGATAATATGCTCTGAAGCACTTGGAGTCACAATCTCAAAACCTTGATAATATGCTCTGAAGCACTTGGAGTCACAATCTCAAAACCTTGATAATATGCTCTGAAGCACTTGGAGTCACAATCTCAAAACCTTGATAATATGCTCTGAAGCACTTGGAGTCACAATCTCAAAACCTTGATAATATGCTCTGAAGCACTTGGAGTCACAATCTCAAAACCTTGATAATATGCTCTGAAGCACTTGGAGTCACAATCTCAAAACCTTGATAATATGCTCTGAAGCACTTGGAGTCACAATCTCAAAACCTTGATAATATGCTCTGAAGCACTTGGAGTCACAATCTCAAAACCTTGATAATATGCTCTGAAGCACTTGGAGTCACAATCTCAAAACCTTGATAATATGCTCTGAAGCACTTGGAGTCACAATCTCAAAACCTTGATAATATGCTCTGAAGCACTTGGAGTCACAATCTCAAAACCTTGATAATATGCTCTGAAGCACTTGGAGTCACAATCTCAAAACCTTGATAATATGCTCTGAAGCACTTGGAGTCACAATCTCAAAACCTTGATAATATGCTCTGAAGCACTTGGAGTCACAATCTCAAAACCTTGATAATATGCTCTGAAGCACTTGGAGTCACAATCTCAAAACCTTGATAATATGCTCTGAAGCACTTGGAGTCACAATCTCAAAACCTTGATAATATGCTCTGAAGCACTTGGAGTCACAATCTCAAAACCTTGATAATATGCTCTGAAGCACTTGGAGTCACAATCTCAAAACCTTGATAATATGCTCTGAAGCACTTGGAGTCACAATCTCAAAACCTTGATAATATGCTCTGAAGCACTTGGAGTCACAATCTCAAAACCTTGATAATATGCTCTGAAGCACTTGGAGTCACAATCTCAAAACCTTGATAATATGCTCNTTAAAGGGACTGTAAACCACGAATGACGAAAAAAGAAAAGTTCTAAAATACTGTATTTTTTTACAATTATTAGTTTATATTGATTAAAATATCACGACTGGTATATAACATTACTTGAACATGTTTTTATTTTTTATTTTTACTTTATTTTTGTATTTATTTATTTTTACTGAGTATGCATACCAGGTAACTACCAGTTAACTATAAATAACGCAAGTAGATTGATCATCATCATCACGTGGTAAACCCAGGAATGCAAATTGTGCATGTGTAGTGAATTGTATATATTTTATATATAAAATGATCAATCTACTTGCGTTATTTATAGTGTGTATATCGTTATGTCACATATTTTCGCGATGTTCTTTCGATTTCACATCGCAAAATTTTATTACTGAATATACTGAAAATATGAACTTTTTTCAAGTAATGTAATATACCAGTCGTGATATTTAAATCAATATAAACTAATAATTGTAAAAAAATACGGTATTTTAGAACTTTTCTTTTTTCGTCATTCATGGTTACAGTCCCTTTAATATCATGGTTACAGTCCCTTTAATACATAATGTGCAAATACATAAAAAATACATCTAGTTTTCTTTCACGTTGACCGAACAAAACATCTCATCAAACATTACCTGACATTGGCTTGAACAAAAACAACAACAAATCTGCATATTTTACAGAGCCAGAATCAAATATCTTAAGATACTTTGTTTTGTCTTCATCTTAGCTGCAAAAAGAGTATCAATTTTTCTGAGCCACAACCGTGTATCTTTAGATGCAGATTTAGGCAAAGCTAGCTGTTGATGATCTTGCCAGTATCCAAACATTGCAACTGACTGCACACATCGGGCCTAACAACACCCTGGAATGTTATCAAAATACTAGTGATAAAAACAAGCGTGTGTTGCTAATGTGTTTAGTCAGTAAACCAACCCAATGTTAATTGGGGTTGATTTCCATGTATCTCATAACATTGTGCAGACTGAATAAAAGGTACAGGCCAGCATTATAGGAGAGGATACAGGCCAGCATTATAGGAGAGGATACAGGCCAGCATTATAGGAGAGGATAAGTTGAAACAACGTTTTGCCATAATTTAAAATATGTTTATTAATATAGGTTTTGTTATCCTAAAAAATAACAATTACTTTGACTTTAAGAAAAAAATAAGTCTCCTAAATGTATTGAGTCAACCAATTTAACAATATATCTGCTGCTCAACAAAAAAAATAAAGTTATTTCCTGTCCTTTTGTTAAGAAAAAAAAACATATTTAAACATTAAAATAATGTTTAAATACATCATATTTAGTTGGAGACCTTTTAATTATAAGAAATAATAAGAAATGATATTAATTGAAATAATCAAAGTCTTTAATGGCAAACATTTGCATATGTAATTTAAGCTAAAACACATTTTAACAAGTGACTATATAAAATATTTACATATGTGATTTTCATGATCAGATTGGGATACAAATACTATGAAACAGATTATCCATCAACTTATTCAAGCTGGACAAAAATCATGGAAATTTCACATGTTTAAGTCTAACATGTTCAATTTCAATTATTATATAAAATCAGAAAAACAAAAACAACACAACACTGAACTATGGCATCTACCACCAGTGAGAGATATACTACAGGGTTTCGTGTACCTTTGACCATGTGACGTCCAGCAGGTCTGCAGTGTGGCCCCGGTATTTACAGAACGGCTTGGACTTGAAGGGACCCTTGTTCTCCTCCTCACCGTCTGCACATGCCTGCGCATACACACGAGGAAATGTGCATGTCTAGTCACACATGTGTATCCATGGAGAATTATAACACTAACAATATTTATAGTGAAAAATAACAACACATTGTCATTTTAATAATACCAGTACATTGTTTTCTACATTCTATTTGTAACTGAACCTTTTATTCCAAATCTGTGAGCTTGTATCGTTGTGAATCGATGCAACAGTTGGGTTGTTGTTAATGCATTGTGCAAGGTATCTTTAATTAAGAATGCTAAGATTAATGTCTACACTTTGTGGACATCTATAATGACTTTGGCCAACAATCATGACTAAAGTAACTTAAAACGTGAATCTTTATTACCCCTTTCCGGCTATCTGTTGTATTCCATTTTCGTATAAAATTACATAAAACAACAAATCACACATATTTTTCAACAAATGAAAGTAAAGTAGTCATTACCCCGACATCGACTGAAGACATTTCTGAGGAGACAGATGGAATTGAGCTGAGGCTTTCTTGTGAAGCGGCAGGGGAAACCTTCACTGGAACACAGACACAAGCAAGTCATGTGAATGTATGGGACACAATCATATAGCCGTACATGATTGACTACTTACAAATAAGTATATTGAAATAGAAACAACCTGTTAAACAACATCACATAGATAATGCTTATATATTAAGTAATTAACAATACCACTTTTTTTAAAAGCCATTTGTTCAGCTATTATCTTGCATCACAATAATTGGATTAAATAATATAAAACAAAACTTGAAAAATGTCACAGACACTAGCACCGAAACAGCACATGTCTGTACACGTACAAATCCATAACATATTTTTGAATGGATAGAATTAAAAAGGGCTATAATTCTGCCAAAACTGGGAGCAGTCAAAATTTCTATCTTAATGATCATCAACACATTAGACTGTGAAAGATTGTGCAAAATCACCCAGGCAGTTAAGAGTTTTTACAGCAAAGATACAGATTCAATATCTTTAATGTTGTTAAGTACAAATTTGCGATCGTTTAATTACAATGTAGTTATAATTATTAAACATGTGAAATAATTATACTCTGACATATTTCATATTGAAGATTTTCCCATGATTAAAACATTATAACAAACCTTGTGTACACCCTAGCATTTGTTTCCTCAAAGTGGGCTGCAATTATAATATCAAAGGCAGTCACCACAATCTTCAAAGATTCTTTACCCGCACAATATATGCACCATAGACACTTTGACTTCACAGGCTCTTGACAAACAGCGCAGTTCAATTTGAAAGGGTCAAAATGCTGCCAATACTTGTTGCAGCCAGAATTCCTTTCTACACATAAACATCATACAACTGTGAAAGTTTGAGCGAGATTTACCAAGGACTTAAAGAGGAATTGATTTATTTTATTTTGACTTTTTATTATATACTTGAAAAACAGACAAAGGGCCATAATTGTGGGAAGTTTTGTTGCATCCAAAATCCCATTCTTTACAATATCTACACATTAAGGCCATTCACTCAAAGAGAAGTTGAACACACAAGCTTCGGGACGTACAGACCATTGCAATGCTTAATGCCTCCAACTCTGTGGGAGGCATACGAAATGAGCAGGTAAAATCCATCTACTATTAATGAGCAAACAAATGTGGATCCATAAACCTGAGGTGTTTCATCTGAAGCCAGACATACTTTCAATGTATTTCTGTCTCATATCATCAAAGTAGTGGAAGGAGGACTCCAGCACCCAGATCCTCAACACACTGTCCTGCCCTCCTGTGGCCTGAAACATATACAACAGGTCTTTCATACTGCATATCAAGTTTATCTGATGGCCTAAAATATACACAACAGGTCATAGCTATAAAACAACAGGTATCTTCTGCTATATTCAAGTGTATTACAATTATGTTCAAACCTCAAAGCCTCACTGATTCTAGATGTGCTGCATTCACCATGACTGACAGCCAGAGAGTACGTCCCGGTCCTACAGAACTGGCAACGTTATGTACACTTACCAATAGTCTGCCACAGGGAGTAGGTCCCGGTCCTACAGAACTGGGAACGTTATGTACACTTACCAATAGTCAGCCACAGGTAGTAGGTCCCGGTCCTACAGAACTGGGAACGTTATGTACACTTACAAATAGTCAGCCACAGGGAGAAGGTCACGGTCCTACAGAACTGGGAACGTTATGTACACTTACCAATAGTCAGCCACAGGGAGTAGGTCCGGGTCCTACAGAACTGGGAACGTTATGTACACTTACCAATAGTCTGCCACAGAGAGTAGGTCCCGGTCCTACAGAACTGGGAACCTTATGTACACTTACCAATAGTCAGCCACAGGTAGTAGGTCCTGGTCCTACAGAACTGGGAACGTTATGTACACTTACCAATAGTCTGCCACAGGGAGTAGGTCCCGGTCCTACAGAACTGGGAACGCTATGTACACTTACCAATAGTCAGCCACAGGGAGTAGGTCCCGGTCCTACAGAACTGGGAACATTATGTACACTTACCAAAAGTCTGCCACAGGGAGTATGTCGTGTTCCTACAGAACTGGGAACGTTATGTACACTTACCAATAGTCAGCCACAGGGAGTAGGTTCAGGTCCTACAAAACTGGGAATGTTATGTACCCTTACCAATAGTCTGCCACAGGGAGTAGGTCCTGGTCCTACAGAACTGGGAACGTTATGTACACTTACCAATAGTCTGCCACAGGGAGTAAGTCCCGGTCCTACAGAACTGGGAATGTTATGTACACTTACCAATAGTCTGCCACAGGGAGTAGGTCCTGGTCCTACAGAACTGGGAATGTTATGTACACTTACCAATAGTCTCCCACAGGGAGTAGGTCCCGGTCCTACAGAACTGGGAACATTATGTACACTTACCAATAGTCTGCCACAGGGAGTAGGTCACGGTCCTACAGAACTGGGAACGTTATGTACACTTACCAATAGTCTGCCACAGGGAGTAGGTCCTGGTCCTACAAACTGGGAACGTTATGTACACTTACCAATATTCGGCCACAGGGAGTAGGTCCTGGTCCTACAGAACTGGGAACGTTATGTACACTTACCAATAGTCAGCCACAGGGAGTAGATCCCGGTCCTACAGAACTGGGAATGTTATGTACACTTACCAATAGTCGGCTACAGGAAGCAGGTCCTGGTCCTACAGAACTGGGAACGTTATGTACACTTACCAATAGTCGGCCACAGGGAGTAGGTCCTGGTCCTACAGAACTGGGAACGTTATGTACACTTACCAATAGTCTGCCACAGGAAGTAGGTCCTGGTCCTACAGAACTGGGAACGTTTTGTACACTTTCAAAAAGTCTGCCACAGGGAGTAGGTCCCGGTCCTACAGAACTGGGAACGTTATGTTCACTTACCAATAGTCGGCCACAGGGAGTAGGTCCTGGTCCTACAAACTGGGAACGTTATGTACACTTACCAATATTCGGCCACAGGGAGTAGGTCCTGGTCCTACAGAACTGGGAACGTTATGTTCACTTACCAATAGTCGGCCGCAGGGGGAGAACTTCATGCACCAGACTGCTCCCTGAATAACAAGCAATTTAAAATTGAGTTCCAACCATCATTTGGCAAATTGTTATGGCAAAACAAATTTTAGTCTAAGTTGTTTTCAGCAAAATGGTTAGAACATTCTTTGAAAAACTCAACGGAAGGTGTTTCTCTGATAAAATAGTAAATATGGAATGATCCCCACAGTGTTTATATGTTTTAATGGTACATAGTGCATGATCCCCACTCTGTGGGTCTGTGATAAATGGTACAAACGGTATGATCCCCACTCTGTGGGTATGTGATAAATGGTACAAACTGTATGATCCCCACTCTGTGGGTCTGTGATAAATGGTACAAACTGTATGATCCCCACTCTGTGGGTCTGTGATAAATGGTACAAACGGTATGATCCCCATTTTGAATGTCTGAGATTAATGGTACATATGGTATGATCCCAAACAAGTATGTCTGTGATAAATTGTACATACAATATAATCCTAACTGGGTGTTTCTGTGATAAATTGTACATACAATATAATCCTAACTGGGTGTTTCTGTGAAAAATGGTACATACATTATGCAGTCTTGACACGTACTACTAGCCCTACAGCCCAGAGCTAGTAAAAACTAATCGGCACCACAAGAAATTCAGCCATATATATATATAGCTTACAAAAAATTTCACCTATTACAACTAGAGCTTTGTCACTGACGTGACGTATACCCCCACATGCTGCATTGACACAGAATATTTTGCATGCTGTCTCACAAAACAAGAGAAGCTTATTTATGGCAATTTTTAAGAATTATTATGCCATTATCATTTATGGCCATTTTGACCTTTGAAATCTTGAATTCTTTGGCATGATACGCCATCCAATGCCTGTGAACAAAATTAATGTGGAGAGTAATATTAAAATCTCACAATGAATGACATAGTTATGGCCCAGACAAGCTTATTTATGGCCATTTTTGACCTTTGAACTCAAAGTGTGACCTTGACCTTGGAGATATCGACGTAATTTTATCGCGCAACACACCGTCCAATAATGGTTAACAAATGTGCCAATTGATTTCAAAATCCCACAATGAACGACATAGTAATGGCCTGGACAAGCTCAACTATGGCTATTTTTTACCTTTGAACTCATGTGTGACCTTGACCTTTGAGATATTGACGTAATTCTTTCGCGCGACACACCGTCCAATGATGGTGAACAAATGTGCCAATTGATTTCAAAGCCTCACAATGAACAACATAGCTATGGCCCGGACAAGCTCATTTATGGACATTTTTAACCTTTGACATCAAAGTGTGACCTTGACCTTGGAGATATTGACGTAATTCTTTCGCGCAACACACTGTCCAATGATGGTGAACAAATGTGCCAAATGATTTTAAAATCCCTTGATGAACCACATAGTTATGGCCCGGACAAGCTCATTTATGGCCATTTTTGACNTATGATAAATGGTGCATACAGTAGTATGATCCCCACTGTCTGGGCTATGATAAATGGTGCATACAGTAGTATGATCCCCACTGTCTGGGCTATGATAAATGGTGCATACAGTAGTATGATCCCCACTGTCTGGGCTATGATAAATGGTGCATACAGTAGTATGATCCCCACTGTCTGGGCTATGATAAATGGTGCATACAGTAGTATGATCCCCACTGTCTGGGCTATGATAAATGGTGCATACAGTAGTATGATCCCCACTGTCTGGGCTATGATAAATGGTGCATACAGTAGTATGATCCCCACTGTCTGGGCTATGATAAATGGTGCATACAGTAGTATGATCCCCACTGTCTGGGCTATGATAAATGGTGCATACAGTAGTATGATCCCCACTGTCTGGGCTATGATAAATGGTGCATACAGTAGTATGATCCCCACTGTCTGGGCTATGATAAATGGTGCATACAGTAGTATGATCCCCACTGTCTGGGCTATGATAAATGGTGCATACAGTAGTATGATCCCCACTGTCTGGGCTATGATAAATGGTGCATACAGTAGTATGATCCCCACTGTCTGGGCTATGATAAATGGTGCATACAGTAGTATGATCCCCACTGTCTGGGCTATGATAAATGGTGCATACAGTAGTATGATCCCCACTGTCTGGGCTATGATAAATGGTGCATACAGTAGTATGATCCCCACTGTCTGGGCTATGATAAATGGTGCATACAGTAGTATGATCCCCACTGTCTGGGCTATGATAAATGGTGCATACAGTAGTATGATCCCCACTGTCTGGGCTATGATAAATGGTGCATACAGTAGTATGATCCCCACTGTCTGGGCTATGATAAATGGTGCATACAGTAGTATGATCCCCACTGTCTGGGCTATGATAAATGGTGCATACAGTAGTATGATCCCCACTGTCTGGGCTATGATAAATGGTGCATACAGTAGTATGATCCCCACTGTCTGGGCTATGATAAATGGTGCATACAGTAGTATGATCCCCACTGTCTGGGCTATGATAAATGGTGCATACAGTAGTATGATCCCCACTGTCTGGGCTATGATAAATGGTGCATACAGTAGTATGATCCCCACTGTCTGGGCTATGATAAATGGTGCATACAGTAGTATGATCCCCACTGTCTGGGCTATGATAAATGGTGCATACAGTAGTATGATCCCCACTGTCTGGGCTATGATAAATGGTGCATACAGTAGTATGATCCCCACTGTCTGGGCTATGATAAATGGTGCATACAGTAGTATGATCCCCACTGTCTGGGCTATGATAAATGGTGCATACAGTAGTATGATCCCCACTGTCTGGGCTATGATAAATGGTGCATACAGTAGTATGATCCCCACTGTCTGGGCTATGATAAATGGTGCATACAGTAGTATGATCCCCACTGTCTGGGCTATGATAAATGGTGCATACAGTAGTATGATCCCCACTGTCTGGGCTATGATAAATGGTGCATACAGTAGTATGATCCCCACTGTCTGGGCTATGATAAATGGTGCATACAGTAGTATGATCCCCACTGTCTGGGCTATGATAAATGGTGCATACAGTAGTATGATCCCCACTGTCTGGGCTATGATAAATGGTGCATACAGTAGTATGATCCCCACTGTCTGGGCTATGATAAATGGTGCATACAGTAGTATGATCCCCACTGTCTGGGCTATGATAAATGGTGCATACAGTAGTATGATCCCCACTGTCTGGGCTATGATAAATGGTGCATACAGTAGTATGATCCCCACTGTCTGGGCTATGATAAATGGTGCATACAGTAGTATGATCCCCACTGTCTGGGCTATGATAAATGGTGCATACAGTAGTATGATCCCCACTGTCTGGGCTATGATAAATGGTGCATACAGTAGTATGATCCCCACTGTCTGGGCTATGATAAATGGTGCATACAGTAGTATGATCCCCACTGTCTGGGCTATGATAAATGGTGCATACAGTAGTATGATCCCCACTGTCTGGGCTATGATAAATGGTGCATACAGTAGTATGATCCCCACTGTCTGGGCTATGATAAATGGTGCATACAGTAGTATGATCCCCACTGTCTGGGCTATGATAAATGGTGCATACAGTAGTATGATCCCCACTGTCTGGGCTATGATAAATGGTGCATACAGTAGTATGATCCCCACTGTCTGGGCTATGATAAATGGTGCATACAGTAGTATGATCCCCACTGTCTGGGCTATGATAAATGGTGCATACAGTAGTATGATCCCCACTGTCTGGGCTATGATAAATGGTGCATACAGTAGTATGATCCCCACTGTCTGGGCTATGATAAATGGTGCATACAGTAGTATGATCCCCACTGTCTGGGCTATGATAAATGGTGCATACAGTAGTATGATCCCCACTGTCTGGGCTATGATAAATGGTGCATACAGTAGTATGATCCCCACTGTCTGGGCTATGATAAATGGTGCATACAGTAGTATGATCCCCACTGTCTGGGCTATGATAAATGGTGCATACAGTAGTATGATCCCCACTGTCTGGGCTATGATAAATGGTGCATACAGTAGTATGATCCCCACTGTCTGGGCTATGATAAATGGTGCATACAGTAGTATGATCCCCACTGTCTGGGCTATGATAAATGGTGCATACAGTAGTATGATCCCCACTGTCTGGGCTATGATAAATGGTGCATACAGTAGTATGATCCCCACTGTCTGGGCTATGATAAATGGTGCATACAGTAGTATGATCCCCACTGTCTGGGCTATGATAAATGGTGCATACAGTAGTATGATCCCCACTGTCTGGGCTATGATAAATGGTGCATACAGTAGTATGATCCCTACTGTCTGGGCTATGATAAATGGTGCATACCATATCCGCTCTGTGAAATGGGTCATACGCTATTATTCCCACTGTCTACGTCTGTGTCAATGATAACTTGTACATACAGTTGCTGCATTTGTCTGTGATAAATGAGAGTCTTCAGTCTGGAGCTCAGCAAAAGTTATTTCGGCTGGTAAACATTTAGTTTTGTATATAGTAGGGCTAGTGAAAAATGACAACTGTAACTGTAATTTCATGATTGTGCCTACTGGATTATAACAATTAAAGTGAAGACTGAAATGTTGCATAAAGTATGATCCCCAAGCTGTGAGTCTTTGATGAACAGTAGATACCGTATGATCCCCAATGTGCATGCCTGTGATAAAAATGGTACAAACTGTAAGATCCACAATGGTGTGTCAGTGATATATGGTACAAACTGTAAGATCCACAATGGTGTGTCAGTGATAAATGGTACAAACTGTAAGATCCACAATGGTGCGTCAGTGATAAATGGTACAAACTGTAAGATCCACAATGGTGGGTCAGTGATAAATGGTACAAACTGTAAGATCCACAATGTGGCGTCAGTGATAAATGGTACATACAGTAAGATCCACAATGGTGCGTCAGTGATAAATGGTACAAACTGTAAGATCCACAATGGTGCTTCAGTGATAAGTGGTACATACTGTAAGATCCACGATGGTGGGTCAGTGATAAATGGTACATACTGTAAGATCCACAATGATGGGTCAGTGATAACATATTGTAAGATCCATAATGATGGGTCAGTGATAACAGGTACATACTGTAAGATCCACAATGGTGCGTCAGTGATGAATGGTACATACTGTAAGATCCACAATGGTGGGTCAGTGATAAATGGTACATACTGTAAGATCCACAATGGTGGGTAAATGATAAATGGTTCAATAAATACCATACTGTAAGATCCACAATGGTGGGTCAGTGATAAATGGTACATACTGTAAGATCCACAATGGTGTCTCAGTGATAAATGGTACATACTGTAAGATCCACAATGGTGGTTCAGTGATAAATGGTACATACTGTAAGATCCACAATGGTGGGTCAGTGATAAATGGTACAAACTGTAAGATCGACAATGGTGGGTCAATGATAAATGGTACATACTGTAAGATCCACAATGGAACTTCAGTGATAAATGGTACATACGCTAAGATCCACAATGGTGCGTCAGTGATAAATGGTACAAACTGTAAGATCCACAATGGGGCGTCAGTGATAAATGGTACATACTGTAAGATCCACAATGAAGGGTCAGTGATAAATGGTCCATACTGTAAGATCCACAATGGTGGGTCAGTGATATATGGTACATACTGTAAGATCCACAATGGTGCGTCAGTGATATATGGTACATACTGTATGATCGACAATGGTGGGTCAGTGATAAATGGTACATTCTGTAAGGAACACAATGGAACTTCAGTGATAAATGGTACATACTGTAAGATCCACAATGATGGGTCAGTGATAAATGGTACATACTGTAAGATCCACAATGGAACTTCAGTGATAAATGGTACATACCGTATGATCCCCACTGAGATCCTGTACAAACTTGAGCTGGCCAAAGTCATAAGGACCTTTCTTGTTGTGGTTTGCCTTGAACTGAAAACATATGAAAGCAGAACTGAGCTTGAAGTTGGATTTTGCATTAAATATTGCAGGAACAATCAAATATAACAATGCATAAAGAACAAACACCTTAAGCGCTCACCTGAGTGCATCAACACCAATTGTTGAAAACTTTACCTTATAGATGACACAAACTTAAAGTAAAGAGAACAATAAGATAGATCTAAATGAAAAAGACATGTGTCCATTCGGCATGGATGGGCCCACATTCCACTTTTAGTCTGCAAACTCCACTCATAACAAAACAAAAGCTATTGATGGCCAAATTTGATTGTTGATCTCTAAGTGTGACATTGACCTTTGAGTTAATGATACAAGTGATATATTCAACCTTCAGTCTCCTCATGTTTAGTCCTTCGCTGTATTTTGCTTAAAAAATAAATAGATACATGAAAATGTAACGGCATGGACAAGCTGTTTTATAGCTAAATTTGACCTCTAAGTGTCACCATGACCTCTGAGGTAGGGAGAGACAGGTTTTACAACTAAAATGCAGAGTACTCATGGTTGTCATAAGTGGAAAGTAATCTTAAAACAGCATGATGAAGTTAAACTGTGAAGATTACCTTGTATTTTCTGCCATCATCTGATACCTCCCCTTCTACAATTGTATTGTTTTCTTCATTATGCATCACTGAAAATTCAATAGGCAAAGAATAGTTCATATTGAATAATATTGGGTTCCATTTGGATTGAATATTGGTCAAGAATCATGTAAGAAAATTAATTAAAATATGGTCTGTAGGTTGTTCTGGAGAAACCTTGACCAAAAAGAAATGTTGTGCACTTGATACAGGTCTTTCACTCCAAACATCAAAACATACCAGTAAACTAGAGACATAATAGCGCAGATTGCAGAAAGCTAGAATTAGTTCATGTCATGTGAACAGGTAAATTAAGATATGCATTTGGGATTACTAATTTAATAATTAGCATTCAAAAATACATGGAATCATGTCTTATTTGATTAACCAATATTTAAAATATGGACATTACGCAAATAGGCTGGTAAATAACGTGTTTTGAGATCACCAGACTGTTGTTATGCATACATGTAATTATAAACATGAATGACCTGGCAAGTTATATCGTGATCTAGATACAATGTGACCGTGATCCATGGATCCCGCACCGCAATATATTAATGTCATTTACACACTTAGAAGGACTTCAACAAGTTTAGATTTAACATTTCTGTAATTTTTCCTCACAAAGAAAGGGCAATAATGCTGGTGTGTGTACTCCAGTCTGACTCATTTTTGGCTTCTCCTGAGATCTGATGGTCACACACACACAGAAATTAGGTAATTTAACAATTTGATGAAAAGTTAAGTCTTAATGTATATTGCAAAAAGGGCATATTTGCTATTGTTTGCATGAAAATGCGGCAACAACTCTTGTTGTACTGGAGAGATCTGGCCCAGAAACAATCCCAACAGAGACTTAATGGTCATACAAAATATGTGCAAGTTTGGTTTATAATATGTTTAAAATTATAATACGCCCAAAAAGGGCCTTTCCCTCATGTCATCCATTACTCCAATACAATCAAACTTGACCAGTAATTTATGATGCTTTAACATGTTTCGTATAATGATAAGTTGTGGTTCCTGTCAAGCTTTTTTTCTTTAAATAAATGAAGAAGTCATACTTGCATACATCATGAAACCTTACTCTTTCAATGTATATTACTTTAAACAGTATTGTAACCTGTAATATTTACCTAAATCTGATGGAATTGAGGTATCCATGATAAGCTTGTAAAAACACCAGAACTAATAAAGGCACTATCCTTGCTTTGCAAAATCACAAACACAACAATTTTTAACGCAGGAACATCAGTTAGTATTTCATAGTATCACCAACTCTTATTTCCAACACAGCACATAAACACTGCAACACAACCATCTGCAATAGGCATTCAACAATGGAGTGGCTAATGTTAGACTACCCTCAAAGTGACCAGTACGGCATATAACGGTAAGAAGAACAGTTTCAAACAAGAGATGTGTTTGTCAGAAACACAATGCCCGCTAATGCGCCGCTTTGAATGTTGTTTCTGTTTTGTTTGTTTTTACCTTTGACCTTGAAGGATGACCTTGATCTTTCACCACTCAAAATGTGCGGCTCCATGAGATACACATGCATGCCAAATATGAAGTTGCTATCTTCAATATTGCAAAAGTTATGACAAAACTTTAAGATCAAGACAGACAGAATGACAGACAGACAGGCCAAAAACAATATACCCCCTTTTTTTTTTTAAACGGGGCATAAAAAGCATGGAGCATTAGATAATCACAACACTGAGAAATTAACAAAACTAGTGTTTAAAAACAGTTTGACTTAGGGGATAGTGTTTACATTTTTTAACTGTGTCCACCAAATCAAATACTCTCTTTTCACAGGAGATAAAATAAGTTTTAACCTCATTGATACAATACTAATAGACATATAAATGACAACTGCAATAGTGTACTCTCAATTTGCACATGTTCACCTTTCTTCAGACTTAAACTAGAGCTTTGTCACAGACGTGACGTATACCCCCACATGCTGCATTGACACAGAATATTTTGCATGCTGTCTTCATAAAACAAGAGAAGCTAATTTATGGCGATTTTTAAGAATTATTATGCCATCATTTATGGCCATTTTGACCTTTGAACTCTTGAAGTCTTTCGCATGACAGGCCGTCCAATGACTGTGAACAAAATTAATGTACAGAGTCATTTTTAACTCTCACAATGAATTAAAATCTTACCATGAACCACATAGGTATGACCCGGACAAGCTGATTTATGGCCATTTTTGACCTTTGAACTCAAAGTGTGACCTTGACCTTGGAGATATTGACGTAATTCTTTCGCGCGACACACCGTCCAATGATGGTGAACATATGTGCCAAATGATTTCAAAATCCCTTGATGAACGACATAGTTATGGCCCGGACAAGCTCATTTATGGCCATTTTTTACCTTTGAACTCAGCGTGTGACCTTGACCTTGGAGAAAGCAACGTACTTCTTTCGTGCAACACACCCTCCAATAATGGTGAACAAATGTACCAAATGATTTTAAAATTTCACAATGAACAACATAGTTATGGCCCGGACAAGCTCATTTATGGGCATTTTTGACCTTTGAACTCAAAGTGTGACCTTGACCTTGGAGATATTGACGTAATTCTTTCGCCCCACACACCATCCAATGATGGTGAACAAATGTGCCAAATGATTTTAAAATCTCACAATGAACGACATAGTTATGGCCTGGACAAGCATTTGACCTTTGAACTTAAAGTGTGACCTTGACCTTGGAGATATCGACGTAATTCATTCACGCGACACACCGTCCAATGATGGTGAACAAATGAACCAAATGATTTTCAATTCTAACGATAAATGACATAGTTATGGTCCGGACAAACTTTCGGTTTAAAACGCACTAAGTGACCCTGTGACCTAGTTTTTGACCTGGCATGACCCATATTCAAACTTGACCTATACATCATCTAGATACAACTTCTGACCAAGTTTGGTGAAGATCAGATATAATTTCGAGACAGACAGACAGACCGACAGACAGACAAAGTGACTCCTATAAAGCCCCCATTACCAATGGTAATGGGGGTATAATAATTGCAGTGGCAAGTATTGTACTGTACAAATATTTATGTCATGCTGAATGCTGTCATGGAGTAGGCCATAACATGGAATCATTCACATTTTGATAACACAGTAACAGTTAGAAGTAATATAAAAAAAAATCATGGCCATTACCATTATACCATTACTAGTACAGTTAATGTAAACCTGTGTCATGAATACCCACTTTTAAAGCCTTTTTCTCACATGTTAATAAATACCATTCTGTATCGTTACAGTGTCAAACTACCAAAAACATTATGGACAACACACCACCAAAAATACACAATGACTCATATCAATAACAACTACTGGCAATATTATTCCCAAATATCATAATCATGGACATAAATTGGCCATCACATCATCTACGCTATATACAATGGCACATAAACATGTCATCGATGTTATAAAACAAATGTTATTAATAAATCAAGGTAGTACAAAAAGCTTGTTTGCTTGTTTGTTTGATGTTCAGGTCATTTTACACAAATGTGTCTATAATCTTAGACACCCCATGACTTTTTTCTCACTATTTACTTAACAGTGGAGTATAATAAATTTTGAAATAAATATGTTCCAGTTCTGAACATGTCAGACATTAACACAACAAGAACATCCACACCGGGAATTACTTTTCCTCATCAAGTGCCTAAGCTGAAAATGTTATAAGCATGACTAACATTCACTTAAAAATACATCCATTGGAAAGAAATGTGCCCCAATAGAAGTCTTTGTTTATGATGTACCAAGGTCCTTACATAACTTATTCTGTACACCCTTATATGGGATATTTTCTAAAAGCATGAGCTCGAGTTAAAAAGAAGCCATAACTTTGCCAATATTTCATGCTTATAAGGCAATGTCAACAATAATATATAATTTACTTTGCTAAATATGCAAACAATACTTAACCCTTTCACATGTTATTATCTCTGTACATAGATAGGTTATGGACCCACCCTAAAGATAGACCAATGAACATTAGAATTATTTTATCAACTGGAAAATTAACCACTTATGTTCACACTGAATCTCCAGTCACAAGACAATACGCCTAAACTGGTTTACTGCAGAATTTACATGTATAAACTGGAGTTTTGCAATTTTTAAACTGCCACAAAATAATTGATTGTAAATATAGAGCAAAGTGTTTCTTTCTAGATAAGTTCTCCAAATACTGTGTCTGGGCAGAGAGCCATACCACAACTATAATGTGTATGGTCACATTTCTAGATAAGTCCTCCAAATACTGTGTCTGGGCAGGAAGCCATACCACAACTATAATGTGTATGGTCACATCTAGATAAGTCTTCCAAATACTGTGTCTGGGCAGAGAGCCATACTTCCTACCACAACTATAATGTGTATGGTCACATTTCTAGATAAGTCCTCCAAAAACTGTGTCTGGGCAGGGAGCCATACCACAACTATAATGTATATGGTCACATTTATAATATATTTGTATATTGAACTTCCCTTTTAAACTCAAAGAATAAGTTTATTTTTGTTTTGCCCTAGTGAAAATGTACTTGGGCATCTTTAACACGTGTCCTATTTAACAGGGAGAACCTTTACAGATGCTTATTAATTTTCGGTTTGAATGATGTTACAGTCTGTTAAAGTTTTACAATGCCCATATTTTGAGCATTGACATTTATGACCTTGGTGTATGAGTGACAGACACAGGATTCGCGAACAACACATCATAACTAATTGGTTAACATCTTTAAGGCAAGCTTATTTATTAAAATTTAAACAAGAGCTCCGCGGTTGGAGACCGATGCCCCCCCCCCCCAAACAGAGCCTTGACTCAGGATTTTTGCATCAAAACTGACCATAAGAGTTAATCTTAGCATATTAGTGTGACTTAGCCACTTTAACTGTCCAACGCCAATGCACACGGGAAGTATCAAGCCAATTGGTCCCTCTGTTCACAAGTTATTGATCAGAAACAATTGTATCTCTTAGTGTGACAGTCACCTTGACCTTTGACCTTGTGACCCCAATTTCAATAGGGGTCATCTACTGGCAAAGGCCAATGCACATGAGAAGTATCAAGCCATTTGGTCAATCCGTTCACAAGTTATTGATCGGAAACAAACTGGTCTAACGACAGACCGACATCCAGCAAAAGAATATACCCCCTCTTCTTCAAAGGGGGGCATTAATATCAAATGAATGAAGAAGGGAAAGTCTGGATGAGCTGTATTATGCCCACACTGGTCAAAAAGGCGATCCCTTGCTCGATCAGGTGGTCGGTGACGATAGTCAAGTCAGGCCAACACCACAATAAATATACCAAAGATATAACACAGCATACACAGTGTGATCCGTTGCCACGAAATATTACGGAGTGTCACTGCGAAAAAGTGCAATATGATATAAATTTACTTTTACAATTTATTTTATCAATTACATAAACACTTTAATAACAAGATTCTTCTTCTCATCTACACTTCAAATCAAATTTTCTTTCATTGCTTTTGAATTTGAATAACAGTCCTATGAGGTTTATTTTGATTTACCTTTGTGTGTAAGCGCTAAGTGCTGGGCTAAGTTTGAGGTTTGACATGTCATTAAACAGGTCTCAATGCTGTCCATTGACCTGTCCAAGGTGGTGACCCCAGCTTTGATCATTTTTATGTTAAATGTTGTGTTGTATTTATGGTCCTGTATTGTATAGGCAATCGGGCAGTTGCCTTAAATATGAGACCAGCGGGTGTTAACAAGAATTTCTCTCCTGATTATGTTTCTGGATTTTCATTATTACTTTATATTCAAAGAAAAAAATTAAGAATCACCGGTGAATAATTTTGAATGTTTAATTCGTTGTTTTGGTGATCGTTATAGGTTAAACAAGTTTTTTTCATTTTTTTCATAATTTTTTGTTTGCCATAATTAAACAATTTGAAATGTAAGTAGAGTACGTTATTTTGCGTGGGATTAAAAACTTGTAAGGAATTGGGGCAAATATGTTAGCATCCATCTAAAAAATCAGACGTGGCAATTCTATTTCCTTCAAATAATCATGTTATCTTCAAATGTCATCCTCTTTTTGACACCATAGTACATGTACATTTTGAACGTACACAAAACATGCATCTGCGTAAAATGACAATAACAAAATAACCTTTTAAAAATATTTTGTACAAAACGGTAATTTTTGTGTATACATAAAAAATGAACCTGCAATTGGATGTTAAGAAAATAAATCGCCTTGGACCATCTCTATGTCAACACGGACCGCCATGACCCTATTACAGCCTCCATGATGTCCACTGCTGCGGTGATAACATATAACAGCGGCATTTTTTTTTGTCGAAATAAATCCCCGAAACCTAAGGTTCACCACAGCGATACTGCATGTTTGTCTGCGGCATCAACATGGGATTTGACAAATGGAAGGAAATTAGCTGTACTTTAGGTCTTGTTGACTATTATAAAGACCCTAATCACATATGTTTTATTTTAATATATGTGGTAGACATAGAGTAATGCATGCAAATGTTGACCAGAATTTCTACATACAAAATGGGGCATAATTTAAGAATTCTGCTTAGTTGCAGGTCAGAGTTTTGGGCCTTGATCAGTGACCTCACATGATGGTCCTATGGACATGTGTGCTGTTTGAATTGAATATAAGAAGTGGTTACAGAGATATGTACTTGTTGCACACAAACCTTACAATAAATGTCATTTTTCTAGCAAACCTTAACCAGACTTCTTTAAGAACATGTGGGGAGATAATCCTGCTAAAAAGCTGGATACAGTTATAAGTCTGATTAGTTAATGTTCACAAAGACTCTGAACACATGTATTTATTTCTATATCTGTAGTAGATACAGAGATATGGAGTAGTTGCATGCAAAAAAACAAGAGATGTGTTTGTCACAAACACAATGCCCCCTAATGCGCCGCTTTGATTTAAAAAATTTACCTTTGACCTTGAAGGATGACCTTGACCTTTCACCACTAAAAATGTGCAGCTCCATGAGATACACATGCATGCCAAATATGAAGTTGCTATCTTCAATATTGCAAAAGTTATAATAAAACTTTAATATTGGTTAAAGTTTTGGACAGGCCAAAAACAATATACCCTCTTTTTTTAAAAAGGGGGCAAACAAATAATTGAATTAGCTTAGTACAAAAGGGGGAAAAATTCTGCTAAATTGCAGGTTAGAGTTTTGGAACTTGGTCAGTGATCTCAAACAATTACAGTATAAACTCCCTAAACGACCATCTTGTCATTTAGAACAACTCGCTACAAAGACCATAATTTTTCCTTCTTTATTTCAATGGTCGTTACACGTACTGATCCGACCAATCTGCTAACGGCTATTACCACCACTTTTATCAGTACCAATCAACAAAATTGCTCTACATTGACTTCCTGCCAAATGACCCAGTAACTTACCTTATTTGATTGGGGGTTGTGGTTGGTTTGGTCAGGTTTGTGTACGAAGCCATTGTGATCCAATTAATGATAAATTTATTTACATCCACTGCGAGGTGTTAGATTTTTGGCCATTGTTTTTCTTTTGAACCCTTGATTCTTGAATGAGCTAATATGATCAAGCCTATGATGTTTAAATTGGTTATTGTTTGGTACACACTTTAAAGATTAAAGACCGCAAATAATTTAACAGTTAGGATAATTGAGTTAGATGGTTTTGTTTGTGATGGATATAAAAACCGATGTGTACGTCATATCTTTATTCAAAATGGATAAGCAAAAACGGAAAGAGTTGTATTTAACAGAAACAGGCTCCATTCTTTACCAAAAGGATAGGATCATGATGAAAATTATGCTTCAGTTCTTGTTTGAAAAGCTTGAAATCCTATCTTTGTAAAATGTATTGATTGATAACTGTTATATTGCATGCAAAAAGATTAAAGTTCATTGAATATTTACCATTTGTACTATATGTCCATCAAAATTCATGACAACTCAGCATTAAGACCACCTCGCTTTTTAGACCACTTTTTTAAAAGTCCCACGGGTGGTCTTAATAGCGAGGATTCACTGCAACACAAACTCATGTGTGAAGTTTCAATTGAATACCTGTAGTAGATAGAACTAGAACTCCGCGAGTTGGATGTGTCGCCTTAATTGTTTACTATTATATTGGGGATGGGACATTTATTCTTAATGTTGTTACAATCAAACTTTTACCCTTTTTTGTCATATTTAGTAACATATCGAATAAGCAAAACTTGTTTTAATGAATGACCAAAATAATTTTGTATGAATATTGTAAATCTAATAGCAAACAGACAAAAACACACAGACAGATCAAACACAATATGCCCTCCTTTGTGCTATAATTTGTGAATTCTCTTCAATTCTAAACTGCTATCCACACAGGTTTGTGGTGGGTGTAGTACGTTTCTTGTTCACCAACATCTTTATAACTGTCAAAGTTCACAAATATCATATTGATTCTTGTATTATTGTTTGTTGTTACACCTTTAACAATCTGTTTGAAGTGATATTTCTCCATGATTGAACAAAGTTGTCTGTATGTTGTACTGTTTGTGTTGAAGTCCCCTTTGACAACTGACTTTTCAAAACTACAGAATGATTTCAACTTTTGTTCTACAGCATGTTCAAATAGTTTCCATCTTTGATTAGGAGGTCTATAGAGTCCTAAGATATTCATTTTCAAGGGTTGCAAAACACTAATAAGAGTCATTTCTATCACCGAAGCATTTACACCTTCAACATGTATTTCATGCTGTGGTTTGGTTGCCACAAGTGTACCATATTGGGTACTCTGAACAGCAAAATCATTCCTATGCAGTGTAAATCCAGGAATTTGAAATCGTCAAAATGGGTTAACCAAGAAATTAGCCCATTTCAATAAGTCTAAGTCCAAAATAAGGCCAAGGTCAAAATGAGGTTGGGTGATGCTTGCCCCATGCAAGTATCAAAGCTCTGTAGCAAGTGGTATTGATGTAAGACGAAACGGTCAAATTGGGTAAACCAAGATTTTCGTACGGACGGTCAGGACAGACGCTATATGCCTCCCGCATCGTAGATGCCGGGGGCATAACAAAAATCTATCAAAAAATTTAATGTTTAAAGTAAAGCTCAAGACATAGTAGTTATGAACCTTTTTTGGGTCGCGGTCGCAGATTTCGAAATCTAAACGCGGACCCTAAGTTCAAGGTCAAGGTCACAGGGGTCAAAACTTTTATGCGCATGGAAAGGTCTTGTCCAGATACACATGCGTACCAAATATGAAAGCAATATCGGATGGGACACAGACGTTATGAGCTTTTTTTGAATCGCGGGCGCAGATTTCCAAACCTGAACGCGGACCCCAAGTTAAAAAATTTCATGCGCATGGAAAGGGCTTGTCCAGATACACATGCGTACCAAATATGAAAGCAATATCGGATGGGACACAGACGTTATGAGCTTTTTTTGAATCGCGGGCGCAGATTTCCAAACCTGAACGCGGACCTCAAGTTAAAAAATTTCATGCGCATGAAAAGGGCTTGTCCAGATACACATGCGTACCAAATATGAAAGCAATATCTGATGGGACACAGACGTAATGAGCTTTTTTTGAATCGCGGGCGCAGATTTCCAAACCTAAACGCAGACCCCAAGTTAAAAAATTTCATGCGCATGGAAAGGTGTTGTCCAGATACACATGCGTACCAAATATGAAAGCAATATCTAAAGGGACACAGTAGTTATGAGCCTTTTTCGAATCGCGGTCGCAGATTTTGAAACCTGAACGCTAACCTCAAGTTCAAAGTCACAGGGGTAAAAATTGTTATGCCCATGGAAAGATGTTGTCCAGATACACATGCATAACTAATATGAAAGCAATATCTTAAGGGACACAGAAGTTATGAGCCTTTTTCGAAAAGTGTGACGCCGCCGACATCGCATTTAGCAAGTTACACCTATATGTCCCCTGACCCCTTTCAGGCAACACAAAAACTGATATGGAGATGTTGAAAATTTACGTAAGCCAGAGCATAACCCGGAGGCAGACAGTAAGAAGTAAAGCTAGGACTATTTGGTGAATAGTCGAGCTAAAACATTGCATGATAAATGATGAAGTCAAAGTCCTGAAAAGTCAAACAGACGGAGGCATGATTGTGAAAGCACAACTGATCAAATTGCTAACCATTGAATTAAACCGTTTCATTTCTTCTCATTAAGACACAGACTGGTTAATTTTTTGTCAGGCCATCCTTATTTGTGTGGGTGTGTTGGCAAAGTTGCATGACAGACACAATAGGACATTTATCTCTGTCTGCCACAGTGTGTGAGCAAACTAACCTTGGTCAGCAACAGACTTCACCTTGCTGACTGTCTTGCCAACCTTCTTCCCAAACAGACGCTTCAGTCTGGCACTGAAATCACAACAGTTCACAATAATGCCTATGGATTCAGAGTGGTCAGAATTATTGAATTCCTATAAAATGTTACAAACTCTACCCCCTATATGCTTTTCTTGATAGCATACTTGAGGTCATTTGAGATAATGCTGTAGTTTGTTCTGTTTAAATATGTTTACTGAAATTTTTAAGTGAAGACCTGTGAAGCTTAGTGAGAGTGCACTTACCCTTTTTTTCTCAGTCCTCCCTCAGACACACTGGACCTGTCACTCTCAGACTTACCCTTTCTTCCTCAGTCCTCCCTCAGACACACTGGACCTACCACTCTCAGACATACCCTTTCTACCTCAGTCCTCCCTAAGACACAATGAACCTGCCACTCCCAGACTTACCCTTTCTTCCTCAGTCCTCCCTCAGACACACAGGACCTGCCACTCTCAGACTTACCCTTTCTTCATCAGTCCTCCCTCAGACACACTGGACCTACCACTCTCAGACATACCCTTTCTACCTCAGTCCTCCCTCAGACACAATGGACCTGCCACTCTCAGACTTACCCTTTCTGCATGAGTCCTCCCTCAGACACACAGGACCTGCCACTCTCTGACTTACCCTTTCTTCTTCAGTCGTCCTCCCTCAGACACACAGGACCTGCCACTCTCTGACTTAACCTTTCTTCCTCAGTCCTCCCTCAGACACAATGGACCTGCCACTCTCAGACTTACCCTTTCTTCCTCAGTCCTCATTCAGACACACTGGACCTGCCACTCTCAGACTTACCCTTTCTTCCTCAGTCGTCCTCCCTCAGAGACACAGGACCTGCCACTCTCTGACTTACCCTTTCTTTCTCAGTCCTCCCTCAGACACAATGGACCTGCCACTCTCAGACTTACCTTTTCTTCCTCAGTCCTCCCTCAGACACACAGGACCTGCCACTCTCAGACTTACCCTTTCTACCTCAGTCCTCCCTCAGACACAATGGACCTGCCACTCTCAGACTTACCCTTTCTTCCTCAGTCCTCCCTCAGACACACTGGACCTGCCACTCTCAGACTTACCCTTTCTTCCTCAGTCCTCCCTCAGACACACTGGACCTGCCACTCTCAGACTTACCCTTTCTTCCTCAGTCCTCCCTCAGACACACTGGACCTGCCACTCTCAGACTTACCCTTTCTTCCTCAGTCCTCCCTCAGACACACTGGACCTGCCACTCTCAGACTTACCCTTTCTTCCTCAGTCCTCCCTCAGACACACTGGACCTGCCACTCTCAGACTTACCCTTTCTTCCTCAGTCCTCCCTCAGACACACTGGACCTGCCACTCTCAGACTTACCCTTTCTTCCTCAGTCCTCCCTCAGACACACTGGACCTGCCACTCTCAGACTTACCCTTTCTTCCTCAGTCCTCCCTCAGACACACTGGACCTGCCACTCTCAGACTTACCCTTTCTTCCTCAGTCCTCCCTCAGACACACTGGACCTGCCACTCTCAGACTTACCCTTTCTTCCTCAGTCCTCCCTCAGACACACTGGACCTGCCACTCTCAGACTTACCCTTTCTTCCTCAGTCCTCCCTCAGACACACTGGACCTGCCACTCTCAGACTTACCCTTTCTTCCTCAGTCCTCCCTCAGACACACTGGACCTGCCACTCTCAGACTTACCCTTTCTTCCTCAGTCCTCCCTCAGACACACTGGACCTGCCACTCTCAGACTTACCCTTTCTTCCTCAGTCCTCCCTCAGACACACTGGACCTGCCACTCTCAGACTTACCCTTTCTTCCTCAGTCCTCCCTCAGACACACTGGACCTGCCACTCTCAGACTTACCCTTTCTTCCTCAGTCCTCCCTCAGACACACTGGACCTGCCACTCTCAGACTTACCCTTTCTTCCTCAGTCCTCCCTCAGACACACTGGACCTGCCACTCTCAGACTTACCCTTTCTTCCTCAGTCCTCCCTCAGACACACTGGACCTGCCACTCTCAGACTTACCCTTTCTTCCTCAGTCCTCCCTCAGACACACTGGACCTGCCACTCTCAGACTTACCCTTTCTTCCTCAGTCCTCCCTCAGACACACTGGACCTGCCACTCTCAGACTTACCCTTTCTTCCTCAGTCCTCCCTCAGACACACTGGACCTGCCACTCTCAGACTTACCCTTTCTTCCTCAGTCCTCCCTCAGACACACTGGACCTGCCACTCTCAGACTTACCCTTTCTTCCTCAGTCCTCCCTCAGACACACTGGACCTGCCACTCTCAGACTTACCCTTTCTTCCTCAGTCCTCCCTCAGACACACTGGACCTGCCACTCTCTGACACACTGGACCTGACACTCTCAGGCTTACCCTTTGTTCCTCAGTCCTCCTTCAGACACACTGGACCTGCCACTCTCAGGCTTACCCTTTGTTCCTCAGTCCTCCCTCAGACACACTGGACCTGCCACTCTCAGGCTTACCCTTTGTTCCTCAGTCCTCCCTCAGACACACTGGACCTGCCACTCTCAGGCTTACCCTTTGTTCCTCAGTCCTCCTTCAGACACACTGGACCTGCCACTCTCAGGCTTACCCTTTGTTCCTCAGTCCTCCTTCAGACACACTGGACCTGCCACTCTCAGGCTTACCCTTTGTTCCTCAGTCCTCCCTCAGACACACTGGACCTGCCACTCTCAGGCTTACCCTTTGTTCCTCAGTCCTCCTTCAGACACACTGGACCTGCCACTCTCAGGCTTACCCTTTGTTCCTCAGTCCTCCCTCAGACACACTGGACCTGCCACTCTCAGGCTTACCCTTTGTTCATCAGTCCTCCTTCAGACACACTGGACCTGCCATTCTCTGACACCCAGGACCTGACACTCTCAGACTTACCCTTCCACCTTAGTCCTCCCTCTGGCACACTGGACCTGCCACTCTCAGACTTACCCTTCCAACCTCAGTCCTCCCTCTGACACAATGAACCTGCCACTCCCAGACTTACCCTTTCTTCCTCAGTCCTCCCTCAGACACACTGAACCGGCCACTCTCAGACTTACCCTTTCTTCCTCAGTCCTCCCTCAGACACACTGGACCTGCCACTCTCAGACTTCGTGTCATCATCAGATCGGCCCCCACTGAAGATACACAATCACAACACAACATTTACATGGCACTGAATACTGGCATGTAGCTATATAATACCTTGGCATTTCAATGAATTCTTTTTCCACCCTGAAATTTCCTTTAATTAAACACCTGAAACATGGGTTATCAGTTATCAAGCTGTCTACAATTCTAAAAAATTCACTTGTATTGAACAATATATTTAAAAAAGAGGTGTCCTAAACCAGCACACTCCACTATTCTTCCACTTGGATTGTATAATGTATATTTTCTGTCAGGCACGTGATATAATGACCACAACATTAGTTATATGGTATATGTTCACTTAAACCTGTACATTTGTAAAGTAAAACAGGAAATATTACCATGCAAAAAAAACTAGATTTTTAACTATTTATCAATTAATTAACTTTTAATTTAATAACTTTGCATTGTCTGCAAACTGCGCACAAAATTAAAGCTCATTATCACCATTCAAACTCAAGGTATTGAGCTGAAACAATATTTTATGTAACAGGTCCATTAACGACCTAAAACATAATTACAGCACTAAACCTCAATCCAAATGCAAGATATTGAGTGAATTTTTTTTTTTTTTTTTTTCTATTTTAAGTAGCATTAACATTGACCCTTGAGTCCCCAAATGCCATCCCACACTAGGTCTGCACTAAAGCTACCTACAGACATAGTTACAGCACAAAACCTCTAGATTTCCAACTTTTTACAAATTGATTTACTTTAATTTATTAGCTTTGCAATCAAGGTCTCCTGCCTATGCACACAGTTACAGCACAATACTTTCACTTAAACTCAGGTTATTGAGCAGAAACTTATCAAACATTGCTTGTTATTTATTTCCAAAAGCCAACATGTAAACATGTTGAGTTGCCGATGTAGTGTTGAGTGAGAGGCAGGTTAGGAGTGGTACCTGTACAGCTCATTGGTTCGCTCCATGATGTGCAGTACGAGGGGGTCGATGCACTTGGGCAGTCTGCGGTCAGCGTCACTGAGAGGTACCAGCTCTCCCGTGTCCAGGTTCTTCACCATCACTGCATTTAGCACCTCCTGACAGCAAACATAATCCACAACATTATCAGCCTCCAAGGCAAAACGACTCAACTGCAGCATCTGCACAATCATTGGGCTTAACATGATAATCCATAACCAAATGGCAAAATATTGTGTCCCTTTTATCCATGTTATTTCAGAGCATGAACAGACAAGTGATAATTTGACAGAATTTGTTACATACTAAGAGGCAGTTCAATTCATACTTGCCATAATGTTTCAAGTATTCAGGATATTTAATGAACATGTTACTTTGTGGCATTACAACCTAAAAACACAAATTCACATCACAACATAAAGCACAATAAACAGACACATTTTACATTTTAAAAAGAAATTATGGCCAAAAGTGATGATAAATGTGTTTTAGAACACTAACATTAGCCATTTTACAGAAGTTAACATGCAGGTGCAACATGTTCATGACATCATAAAGTTAAATATGGGATTTGTTTCTGTTTGATATCCAATCCAGACTGGGGTATTCCTTTTGAACATGCGTAAATCACGTTACGCAATGTTTAAGCGCATCACGTACAGTTCTTATTTAAATTATAAAGCCTAAATGACAAGTAAATTTAAATTAGGATGGAATGCAACATATTGAAACTATTTTCTGAAAACTGGTGAAAGAGAAAGTTTGTTAATAATAATAAGAATAATAATAAATGTGTCTGTATATAAATGGCATATTTGTTTACTGACATATCAAAAACTGTGTTTGTTATACGATATAAGTACTAAATCGCTTGATTGAGAAATGAAACAAAAACATAGTTGGCTTTTTTCAGATTTTTGTTTTGCCTTTTTTTCAATTTTGCCCCACTTATGGACCGATAATTTTTTTGCAAATTACTCAGATTTTGCCAGCCCTGTCATAGTCTGACATGCCCATATCAAAAACAAGAGGGCAAAAGGTACTCACCTGAGACCACAAGGAACTAAACAGTTCAGAGCAGGTAATGTAAAGGGTTTCACAAAAGACTTTTAAGGTAAACTGGCTAGGCTAACAAGAATATCAAAACAAGAGGATAGTATTGTGGATGGTTTAAGGGAAATACCCATAAAATTAAATATATAACCAAATGTACAAAGAAACAAACTGACACGGATCGTGTAGATTAGCTAGATCAAGTAATGGGATTTTCACAAATAGATAGCGTACCCATAAAAATCTTTCTGTTAAAAACTGTAATTGCATTAAAGATAATTCCTTCAACTAACTTAAATTTCTGAGCAATGTTCATTTAAGTTACTTAGTACACATAACTCAATTCAGTCAATTGTTATCATATATGCACTGTGTAACTTAATGCAGTATATCAAGTTTAAAGTCCTAGTTTCTCAATATTCCATATACCCATAATTTAAAATTCCACACAAAAAAGCGAGTAATAGGGACAAGGCCCGTAAGCGCTCACTTGTGTTCAATGTACCACATTTAAAAGCCATCGAAATAAGCCATTTGAACAAGCATGCCTGAATTCTTTAATTATTACTTGAGACAAGACAATCTTACAAGCCTGCCTACAAAAAATGAGAATCTGAGGAAGCTTGCATCAAAACTTACCAGTGCAGGGTTTGCTGGCTTATTTTGATCACTCAACAATTGCCAAAAGTTTTGACCTGGTAGCTTAGGGTTGTTACTTTTAATTTGAAAAAGTTTTATACCTGGCCTATATAAGGCAATCATTAACATTCTGTCCAAGTTTAATCATTATAAAAACACAAACAAGGTTCTAAGAGTGTTTACAAGATTTTTCCCAGATTCTAGCCCATCCTTCCCATATGAAAAAATTGGCCAAGTGGTTGTCAAGATAACATTCTGTTATAGCCTTATCAAGATTTAGTTATAAATGTGGCTTCTAGAGGGGTAACAAGGTTTTTCTAAGATTTTACCTGGTGACCTAGCTTTTGACCCCACTTGAGCCTGATTCTTTGTCAAGATGATGATTATGACCAAGTTTCAGCAATCCATAATAATAATATGTGCTTTGACAATAAATGTGTATAGTGGTAAAAAGTTTTTATAAGATTTAACCAGGATATCTAGGTTTGACCCTACTTGACCCAGATTAAAACTCGACCAGGGCCTAGATATTTACATTCTGACGAAAATTTATCAAGGGTGAGCCAAAATTATGATCTCTTCAGTAGTACAAGTTAAAGTTGACATTGCAAACAACACAATGCATGATAAATAAGACTGGATATAGACCACTTTGTGCTCAGGAGAGCTAACAATATGAATTATTTGGTTACCTCGTCTGTGAGAGGCTTAGTTGGTGTAGCACGCTGGCGGGACATGGAGCTCTTGCGTGCCAACTCGGAACCACTCACGTTCCTCGAGCGACGACGCTCACTCGTCTCCAGACTGGAGGACTTGCTGCGTCTGCTTAAATGGGAACAATATCAAATACACTATATTGACTATGCATTTCTTTGGCTTATAGTGAAATAATGATGCCCGCAAGCTGGTGCAGTTGCTTTTACTGACCTCAGGATATGCTACACCTCGTGTTTCAAAGTCTATTATAACTTGCTGTTTTTAGGTCAATACTTTTTCTTAGTTTTGCTTAGCGGTATTTCTGAATTGACCTAATAATTAAGTAAAAAAAAAATGGTGTGAAATGCTAACGTTAAATTCTTGGTTAAATCCAGGTAAATGACGATTTTATCCTACAGCTAAATGATTTTATAGAACATAATAGTACGTATAAAGAAAACATAAGGTTTTCTCCACAGATATTTTTAGATAAGGTTTATCCCACAGATATTTTTAGAAAATGTACATAGGGACTACTTTTTTTGCCTTTCACCCCTGTTTAAAGGTCAAATGCACTTAAAACTAGTAGACGATTTAACTTGAAAAAGAACAAAAATGGATCCAACGGGGGATTGAACTATGGTCTCCCGCGTGGTAGCCAGACAATCTTACTGCGACCCTTATGTGCTCACCGGATTGCATAACTGTTTAAATTCTAAAGACCAGATTTTACTACACAGCTGACGAAATCACTTGATTGTATCATTCAGGTCATTCGGTACGCAGTCGTACGCGTGTGTGTGTTTACGATGGATTAATTTATTATAATATTATGAATGTGAATAACAGTGTTGGGATATAAAACTGGAATGAAACTGGTGAGACTTCGTTATCGATTTCGTTAAAATGTCGAATGATTACGAATAACGCGATGTGTTGGTGAACAATTGATGGATTAAATTTAAGAAAAGTGTCAGTGAATTACCTTCTTTAACTTTTCGAAGGAAATCGATGTTGAATTAAAAGGGTAATTTCTTTGATGAATAAGTCGTTTCTTTGTCATTCGATCAAAGAATGTCTATCCACAAAGAATTGCCTGCTTACATCAAGTGCTTTAAAATGGAAAAGATGGATGGCGATGAAGAAATGTGTCTAGAATTTTAACTCGTCATGGAAGCAAATTAAACTTGACGAAAATAAACATTGTTATACACAACTTCGGTGAGTAGAACAAGAACCATAAGATGTTTTCCTTTTTTATGTCAGTGAGTAAAAAGTGTGTAAAAGGAAGAGTTGTTAATGTTTATAGACTAAAATTAACAATATCGGCGGGGATAAATGCTGAATTATGCTTCACGTTCAGGTGTAGGTGACTACACATTTTGTAAAGTTCAAAATGGCAGCCATTTTTGTTTTTGGTATTTTACAGTGGTGAAACAAGAATTGTAGTTTGAACAAAACCGTCTGTGTTCTACTTGAGTGTGTAACATTTGGAACGCTGATTAAATTTGAATCGAGGCGTATAGCGATATTTTCTCTCGTTACTTTTCTTTTGCGTGGAATTCTTAAGGACTATTTCGAGTTCCGTAAACGGGAAAGATCACAATTAATATTACTACGCAATGTTAGATTCAGTTAATTTAATCTGTTTTTGCTTTTATTTTAGCAATTAAAGACTACTATTTTGATTGCATCAGGAATAAATTAAATATACAAAAAATATTGTAGGATAAATAGAATACTATGTTAGTGTGATTGTGTACTTAAATTAATACCACTCGTCTCAGAAAGGCTTACAAGGCTCGGCAAGCCTAGCCATGTAAACCTTTCTTCACTCGTGAGATAAATTTAAGTACACAATCACACTAACATAGTATTCTCTATGTACAGAACTTATGTGAGCATTTAAAAAATGTAGCGTACTAAAACTGTTTATGCAGCCAAATTTAAGGTATAATGTGGTCAATTAATGTAAATAATATGTGATAGTTCATAAAAAACAATTAACATACTTCATTATTCTTCAGAAACATATCAGCCTCACAATACTTGTGTGCCAACTTGAGCACTATCTGAACATACCTGGACTATGCTCAGAATTGTTTAGTTATAATACAACGTTGCTTCATATGCAGGACATTTGAGTATCAACATCATGAGGTCAAAAATATGATGTCAGTTTACAAATATTGGGTCTGTAATCCTTTCAGGGTTTTTTTTGGCCCGATTTTATAGCCGAAAAACAGCTATATTCCCAATGGCAAAAAGTTTTTTTTTCCCCCAAAATGTGAACAAAAATCCCAATTTCCAAAAAAAAAAAAAAAAAAAAAAAAAANAACAAGAGGGCCATGGGCCCTAAGGCGCTCACCTGAGACCCAAAGGAACTAAACTGTTCTGAGAAGGTGGGCCGGGTTCAAAATAATCAAAGTACTTTATGAAACATAAATATTATCATAAGGTTTACAAGATGCAATTTGCATGCCCCTGGAAACCATGTTCTTCAGAGCACCGGAATCATTTTCAAACTAAATCAAGATATCATAAGAACATATGTTCTCAGCATGTTTCATTAAAATGTGACTTATAGAGTTCTAAATGTTTCACAATAGCAATAAAAAGAAAACTGCCACCCACCTGAGGGCCTTGTTTTTAAACAAATCAGACCTATTTACAGACTCACCTTGCAATGATATTTCCAATTAAAACAAAAATCAATCATGTTTAAAACACAAATCTTTGATAATCACACCAAAACTACCAACCTCATCAATAAACTGTGTGCCATACAAATTTGTTTTCCACTCTTATCAGTCTGAAGGACTATGATGTGAGTTCCCACCTGGGGCCTATTTCTAGGGACTTAGGGACTAGAACAATGCAGGCACAGTGAATAGAGTATTAATTAGTTGCTGATAAGCAGGAGGCTGAATGGGTTCAATTGTAGACAGTCCAGAGAATCATGCCATGAAAAGTGCTCATTCAGGCTGGCTTGGCTGAAGCATATATACAGTTACTGCTAATGGGCCACATGTGGGTTGTGGTCAGTCTCTCATCATGGTAGGGTAATTAGGGGCCATAAAACTGCCATAAAACTGCACAGGGCCGGGGTGGTTTCAAGTTGCTTCCAAGTACTGTTTAACCATGTATTCTAATAATTCTTCTTGTAATAAAACAGTTTTGCATTTTTTCATGATATATGTTTAGACTGATAAGTTAATTAAAATACAGTAAAATATATAATTTCAAGATATTTCAAATACATGGAATATTTCAAAATTCAGAATTCATAAAAAATATGTACATGTATGAACAATATGTACTGGAGTAATGACATTTGAGACATTTTGCTACATAATTAATTTCAAAATGTATTGTTTGCAATAAAAAAAACACAAAATATCCAGAAACTTATATCCAGTGTTCACAAGCTTTTTTTACTACATAAATATAAGGAAAATGACCCCCCCCCCTGGCGGCCATGTTTTTCAACGGACCGGAACCATTTTCGAACTCAACTCTCGTATCCAGGAAACAAATGTTTTGACCAAATTTAATGAAAATTGGGCCAAAAATGTGACTTCTGGAGTGTTCACATGTTTTCACTATATATATATATAGAGAGAAACTGCCCCGCCTCCCTGGCAGCCATGTTTTTTCACCGATCTGGACCATTTTCAATATCAATAAAACCAATGTTTTGAACAAGTTTCATGAGGATTGGGCAAAAATTGTGACTTCTAGAGTGTTCACAAGGTTTCTCTATAGCCATATAAGGAATATTGCCCCGCCACCGTGCCGCCATGTTTTTCAACAAACCGGAATCATTTTTGAACTCAACCAAAATATCATGAAGACAAAGATTGACAAAGTTACATGAAGATTTGGCATCAAATGTGACTTCTACAGTGTTCACAAGGTTTTTCTTTTTTTGACCTAGTGACCTAGTTTTTGACCCAGCATGACCCAGTTTCATACTCGGTCGAGGTATCATTGGGACAAATGTTCTTACCAAGTTTCATGAAGATCGGACAAGAAATGTGGCCTCTAGAGTGTTCGCATGGAAATGTTGACGACAGATGCACGACGCATGCACGACGGACGCACGACGGACAGAAGGCGATCCCAAAAGCTCACCATGAGCATGCTGATTGAGAAAAAAATGTGACTTCTAGGAGGTTCATAAGGGTTCACCATAACCATTTATGAAAATCACCCCCTCCCTCTCTGGCAGCCATCAAATTTGTTTGAATATTTGTTAAACAAGAAAACCATGATGGCCCTGAAGCCCTCACTTGAGTTTACAGACAATTAGTAATTGATAGCAATTGATGAAGACATGACCTGGTGATCTAGTTTTTGATCCCGTTGACCCAGATTCAAACATGACCTTCATATTGTCAAGATAAACATTCTGACCAAGTTTTAGCAAGACTCATAAATGTAGCTTCTAGGCTGGTAACAAGGTATTTCTAAGTTCATGACTTAAGTTTTTAAACAAACTTGACCCAGATTTGAACTCAGTCAAGATATTGTGAATATAAGCTTTTGGACAAAGTTTCATCAAGATTGAGTCATAAATGAGGCCTTTAAAGAATTAACAAGGTTTTTAAAAAGATATGACCTGGTGACCAGCCCTTCTAGACAAACATCACCCAGATTTGAAACTTGGCCATACTATTGTCCAGATAAACAAGTTTTATCAAGATTAAGTCATAAATGTGGCCTCTAAATTGGAAACAAGGTTTTTCTAAGCATCAATCTGGTTACCTAGTTTTTGGACGCATGTGACCGAGATTAAAACCAGGCCCACACATGGTCAAGATAAACATGCTGACCAAATTTCGTCAAGATTGAGCCATAAATGTGGCATCTAGAATCAAAAGATTTTTCTAAGATTTGACCTGGTGACCTAGTTTTTGATAGCATGTGACCTAAATCTGAACTTGGCCTAGGTATTGTAAACATTAATATACTGACCAAGTGTCACCAAGATTGAGCCATAGATGTGTGGCATTTGAAGTGCTAACAAGGTGTTTCTAAGATTTGAAATGGTGACCAATTTTTAACTCAGTTTCACCAAGATTGAGTCATTATTGTGGTCTCTGGAGAGGTTACAAGGTTTTTCTAAAATTTGACCTGGTGACCTAGTTTTTGGACCCATTTGACCTAGATTCAAAATCTGCATCGATTTAGTCGATTAACATTCTAACCAAGTTTCATTAATATTGAGTCATGAGGCCTCTTGAGTGGTAACAAGGTTTTCCTAATATTTAACCTGTTGACGCAGATTCGAACTTGACCTACATATTGTGTAAATTAATATTCTGACCAAGTTTCATCATGATTGTGTCATTAATATGGCCTCAAGAATAGTAGTAGTAGTATATGGGGTTGTTGAACCTCGGGCTTCGGTTAAAAACTATAAACTCTGCTGTTAAAGGCAGTTAAAAGCCATGTTGTCAGCCCGATTTTACAAGGCTGACCCATGTATACATAAGGAGACTTTGCAGTGTTGGTGCGGTGCTTTAATAAAAATCTAATTATTTAAAAATATCTTTATGTATAACTGTTAAAAAGCGTTATAAACGCTTATAAACTCAACAAAAATCTTTGCATATTTAACATCGCTAAGAAAGCAGTTTTTCTATTGGTCAATTGCTTTTTCAATCGATGGCGCTGATTGGCTGAAATTGCTTAACTTGCAACGACAAGTTGGTCAATCCGTTTTTAAATAGAACAAGATCTATGTGTTTGTCAGAAACACAATGGCCTCTACTGTGCCGCTTTGATATATATATATTTTTTTACCTTTGACCTTGAAGGATGACCTTGACCTTACTCCATTAAAAAATGTGCAGCTCCATGAGATACACATGCATGCCAAATATCAAGTTGCTATCTTCGATATTGCAAAAGTTATGGCCAATGTTAGTTTTCTGACGGACGCACAGACTGACAGACAGTTCAACTGCTAAATGCCAACCTACCGGGGGCATAACAATTGTTTAGCTGACAACCTTGACATTAGGTTCATGATATAGAACGTAAACATTGTTGCACTTTTAAAGAAAAGAGTTTTATATGAAAAATATGATAGACACATCCAAAAGTTTTCAAATTTCTTGTACAAGTAGAGAAACACATGTATTGTATTATATTAATAAAATGTTATTATTATTATTATGAAGATGTTATTGTTTTATTGCTTATTTTGAGTTCTTTGCTGTTGTTTACGTTAAAAATATAGAGAGAAAGAGAGAATAGCCCAATTTGTATGAGAATGGATGATGGAAACACACACTATTGTGTGTGGCATCATCATAACTAGACCCATTGTACAGCATATGCTGCAATGGAGTTGTTGGAGTCTTTTAACTTCATAACATCTTAAACACAGATCACAAAGTTAAAAGTGGCCTCAAGAAAGGTAACAAGCTTTTTCTAATATTTGACACTGTGACCTAGATTTTTAACTCGCATGACCCAGGTTTAAACATGACTTAGATATTGTCCAGATAAACATTCAAGATTCAATGAAAAAAATATGGCCTCTAAGGTGGTTACCAGCTTAAAGTTTAAGATGCACACCGCACCCCGAAAAGACCCCGAACAAAGGGTTTTTCCTGTGCTCATTAGAGCTTAAAAATGTTCTGACTAAGTTTCATGAAGATTGGGCAATAAATGTTGCCTCTAGAGTGTTCACAAAGTAAATGTTGATGGCACATTAGGGACGTTGAGTGACGGACAAAAGGTGATCACAAAAGCTCACCATGAGCATGTTTAGGTCAGTTGAGTTAAAAAGCAGCTGCATGTATCAGGATGTGCTATTAAGTGCATAAGTTGCATCCTGCTGGTTTGTACTAAGTCCCATCCCTGCTGGTATGTACTATGTCCCATCCCTGCTGGTATGTACTATGTCCCATCCCTGCGGGTATTTACTATGTCCCATCCCTGCTGGTATGTACTATGTGCCATCACCTGCTGGTATGTACTATATGCCATCCCTGCTGGTATGTACTATGTCCCATCCTTTCTGGTATGTACTATGTTCCATCCCTGCTGGTATGCACTATGTTACATCACCTGCTGGTATGTACTATGTGCCATTCCTGCTGGTATGTACTATGTTACATCACCTGCTGGTATTTACTATGTGCCATCCCTGCTGGTATGTACTATGTCCCATCCCTGCTGGTATGTACTATGTCCCATCCCTGCTGGTATTTACTATGTCCCATCACTTCTGGTATGTACTAAGTCCCATCCCTGCTGGTATGTACTATGTACAATCCCTGCTTGTATTTACTATGTACCATCCCTGCTGGTATGTACTATGTCCCATCCCTGCTGGTATGTACTATGTCCCATCCCTGCTGGTATGTACTATGCCCCATCCCTGCTGGTATGTACTAAGTCCCATGCCTGCTGGTACAGTACAGCTCACGCAAAACCAACAATGTCCGCGGCTACGCCGCGGACAGATTCTTCTGTTTACGAATTTTCGCCGCGTCCGCAACGAGTATTAACTCGGCATGATGCCGAGGCACTCGGCGAAAATTCGCGGAGTGACGCCGCGGCTGTTTCTGCCTCGGCATCGATTCGCGGAGTCACGCCGCGTCTTTACATGCAGTGATTCGCCGAGTGTAAATATTAACAAATATTCATTGTATACTAATCTATAACACATGTTATCGAAAGATAGAAACATACACAGAAAATACGCTGGAATGTTTACTTCTGTGCCATTGTTAACATTTCTTAATAAAATTCCCATCAGATCTTATCTGTCAAAACAATGATTTTGTATGTCAGTTACTAGACCAATATTGAGTTTAAGCTTACACAGTTAAATCCCGTAGATGATTTTGGAAACGAGACTTGCTTTTAACGTCGAAAAAATTATTGATTTTCGTAAGATTTGCTATAATGCATATGAGAACCAAACCAACATACACAGACGACACAAAATATAAATAATGTTGACTATTTGATGAAAAAATTCAAATGTTGGTTTATTTAAAATAAAGAACTTTCACTTCGTCCCGATTTTCAGAAAAATACTTCAGGTGATATACACATTGCTCAGTGGGAATACCGCCGTGGAAGTCGTGATAAACGGAATTATCGAGTAATAGATAGAGACGTTAAAAGTGGCATGAATGTGGTAATCAAAATAACATTGTTCAAATGACGCACACATTATTAATATTGTTACAATTAAATTCGCTTGTCATGCAAATCTTTGGTTCTGCTAGAAATCGCGCGAAAATATATAAAGTGTTATCACGTTTTCCGCATGTAAAGCGTGAGCATTTACATGTACATTGCAATATAAAAACAATGTAGCGCAGATAAAATGGATATCGATATTTGTTTTGCTAATTTCGTTGCACTTGGGAAAAATTACGCATCATGCACTATTTTCAAGAGTTAACATTCATGCTATAACTACATGTATGAACAGAATTTCGCGTGCCCGTACATTGTAGTATTCATGTACTAAAGTATACTCGGGGTACTTTAAAGAAGTACCCGAGCCGACAATGACCAACCGAGCGCGCTAGTAAATAAATTGTTGGGAGACTCCGAAATAAACATAAACCCATAAATAATGTTCTGTATATATCGTGTTTAGTGACGCTATTTTCTATAAATTAATTTTATTTCATTCCTAAAAATTTGATGTTATTAGCATCAGCGTAAAAGTGATCAAGACTAAAAACAGACAAATTCCATATTTTAACAAACAAAGCAAAGATATAAATTAGTCGTATTATTTCTTGTACAAGGAATAAATAAACAATTAAAAACGACAACTTATTTTCAATATGTAACGATGGAGTTTTAATTTACCCGCTTAATACTTGAACAATTTTTATATAGACATTAAACACGTGTGATTGAACTGGCTAAAATCTATGCAACATGTAGTTTATGATAATCTATTTCGGCCAAATGGCTTTTGATTTTTACATGTATTAATTAATTTAGTAATTTTGGCAATACATTACGTAATAAATTGTCTGCCTATTGCCGCGTCGAGAACAAAACATGTCTACCACCCGTGGTATATGACACCATGTTGTTAGTTAGTACATGGTGTACCGGGTAACTGTCTTTACAGCATCTGATCATAACGATATAATCGGTTTGCGCTCAACAAAAGGGGGTAATTAAACAACGGAGTGTATATTTTCAAACGATGGTGTCTCGATTTTTGAAACAATTGTATCACGACAAAACGTAGAAATAACAAGTTCAAGTTATGTTTAATACATGTACATTGTATGTTGAGCACGCGAGATCGATATATGTAATGTTTATTTTAATCCTTATTTCATCCTTATTGGAGCACTAAACACTATTTCTAAACGAAGTTCGTTTCGAATCGTTTCTCTTGTACAAAACATGGTAGCAAATCTTTTAGAAAGATCTTTCTAACTATTGAAAAGTGTAAACACCGAGCGCATCATATTCTTGAACACTTTGTTACAACATCATTAACGTTTCAAATACATTTTAAATATTATAAACTTATTCAGACATCGATAAGGCAAAATATTTAATGATGTGAATTATTGTGATTATAAACTACAATGTTGTACAGTTTCTACTCGCGCTTAATAATTCACCTTATTATGCAGGTGCGAGCGACGTGACTCGTCAACTCGTCTCCACGAATGCAATTTAATCATAAAATAATTGACAATCCTTTTGGTCCCTAAAATGTCTTCCTTTAAATTGGTAAATAAAATCATATATATATATCTCTTGCTTCTTGTTAAAAAACATAGGTTATATCGGCAATCCCGAATTGTTCTACAAACAAACACGTGAATATTAAACCATTTATTTATTTTTTTATTTTGCGGGGGGGGGGGCGTTTGCAAATTGTCTTAAAATATTATTGAAATGTACATGTACACCACGCATAAGTGGAAAAGGTTACAAACTAGAACAAATATGCGCAGACTTCAAGGGCAATGGACAGTTAGAGCATCGATATAATTACATTACATCGGCATTTTGTTTCATTTCAGACTCCATGCAGTTTTCAGATCATTATCTCTGTGCTTTATTACTCGAACTTGTTAGATTCTGATCACATGTGCTACTGAAAAAGCCATCGGAATTGTGTTTTATGGCTCAAACAAGCACAAAGTGGGTACGACCCGTCTTTTTGATCGCTAAATGTTAGATAAGCACGTGCACTTTTAATTATTGTGGTGGTCAGTACAAAAGTTCTACCGAAAACCACAGACTGCGTCTTTGTTTTATTGCCCAATCAAGCCCTGAACATCCAATATCCTGTGTATTACGAAACCCAAACTTTAGATAAGCACGTGTTGTCTTACAAAAACAATGATTTTATAGGCCAGTAAACAGATCGAAGTAGCTCACACAGTTAATTCCCGTATATGATATCGGAAACGAGACTTGCTTTAAACATTTAAAATAACGATATTTATTTTCATAAGAATTGCTTAACACAAATGAGAACAAAACCAATATACACAGACGACACAAAATATAAATAAGTTTGACAATTTTAATTCAAACATTTACAATGACTTGTAGATGTTGCATAAAATCTAAAGATAAATTAAGTTGTTAATTGGTCGTTTCAAAAGAATATGACCGATACACGACGCTTTTTTTGTGCAATCAGTATACATTACAACAATTGTTTCAATAATTAAGGAACTTAACGAGCGTAACGCTAACGATACAGCGTGTTTGAATTTTATTTTATTTAGAGTAAATGTCAATGCCAAATAATTCGCGAGATGCTTCGGTACTTCATTTGAAATTCACTACGAAACTCTGAATCGAAATTAAAAGATCCCACTGCTGTCTGCGCCCCGAAGTTTTTATTTAGAAATAAATATACCCACGCCGATTACCCCGCATTTTTTATCCGGACAAAAGAATTCATGAAATCATGTGCAATATTTATTTGTGACTAGAATTTGTAATAGAACATGAACTGTACACGACGCGCGCACACCGCGTCAGGTGACTTACGCATGTTGGAATACCCCTGTTCTGATAGGGCACTTATTTCATCAAATCTTTAAATAGAATCATATGCCGAAATCAATTTGATACTTCAGACAAATGTTGAAAATTTGTGTGAATGAAATTCTTGAGCATTTGTTTCGTCAAAATTTACCAGAATTTGCTTTTACAAATGGAAGACGCATAAACGGGATTATCGGGTAATGGATAGAAACGGGAGAAGTCGCATGTATGCGGTAAAGAATACAGATAATTTGGAAAGATGATGAAAATTCTAATAACGAACATTTCAATGTATTATTTAGTGTATTTTTTTCGGAACGTAGTTACTCTACATTTAATAAATATTATGATGCAAAACTCGGAATCAGTTTCTATCCAAGATAAATTAAAGTTCATAACATTGTTCGCCGAGCGACTCGGCGTCATATCACCAATTTCCTCGGCATCATGCCGAGGCGTTTCGCGTTTCGCGGAGTCGAGATGCGGAGTGACTCGGCGAACAAACGCGGCCACTCGGCGGCCAGATGGTCGATGCCGAGTCGACTCCGCGTACACTCGATGTCGCCAAACTCCGCGGATCGCGGAATTTGCTTGTTTTGCGTGAGCTGTACTGTATGTACTATGTCCCATCCCTGCTGGTATGTACGAAGTCCCATCCCTGCTGGTATGTACTATGTACAATCCCTGCTTGTATTTACTATGTGCCATCCCTGCTGATATGTACTAAGTCCCATCCCTGCTGGTATGTACTATGTACCATCCCTGCGGGTATGTACTATGTCCCATCCCTGCTGGTATGTACTAGGCTACCTGTCCATGCTGGAGGACTTGCAGCTGCCCTTGCCATCCGTCACATCACTCTCCAAACTAGATGTCTTGGAAGAATGATCCCTGCTAGACTTCTTGGACCCTTCCAGAGTGGAAGTCTTGGCTGACCGTTCTAGACTGGACGTCTTGGCTGACCGTTCTAGACTGGACGTCTTGGCTGACTGTTCTAGACTGGAAGTCTTGGCTGACCGTTCTAGGCTGGATGTCTTTGAGGCCCAGTCCAGACTGGCTGTCTTACCCACGTCTCCGTATGACACCTCTGGAGAGTGACATGGGGATTCATGGTCAGAGTTCACAGCCAGAACTTCTGCATCCTAAACACAATGAGAAAACACATATTTATGAGCTTCATTCATGTTTATGATTTGAAATAGGACATTTCATTACTTCAATAGAGTTGTTTTTAACTTCAAATGTAGTTCTTTCAATATCATTGAACATTATGGATACCACATGCAAACTTTATTATTGCATATTAATGATCCTTTATATTTATCAAAGCCCTTTATTCATGTTTATTTCCAAATTTTATTTAAGAGTAGCGATAAACTAGTACTGAGCCCAGAGTCGAGTGGGTGTTTGCTCAGCTCTAGATGTGTGTTACCACATTTCCTTAAGGTGTTTCGTCAATATTGACATTTCACAACATTTTACTAATGTATTGATATTTTTATACTTATTAACGACCATTCATAAAGTTCTTCTTTAATACAACACTATTGGACTGACCTGTGTTCTGATATGCCGAACTATTGGACTGACCTGTGCTCTGATATTCCGTACTATTGGACTGACCTGTGTTCTGATATGTCATACTATTGGACTGACCTGTGTTCTGCTTTGCCTTACTATTGGACTGACCTGTGTTCTGATATGCCATACTATTGGACTGACCTGTGTTCTGATATGCCGTACTTTTGGACTGACCTGTGTTCTGATATGTCATTGGACTGACCTGTGTTCTGATATGCCGTACTATTGGACTGACTTTTGTTCTGATATGCCGTACTATTGGACTGACCTGTGTTCTGATATGTCATTGGACTGACCTGTGTTCTGATATGCCGTTTGCCTTTCATGAGTGTCCTGAGGTCTAGAGACTGTTCAATGTCTGCTTTGAGTCTATCTAGCTGGTACTCTGGCAGCAAGTACTCTGGAGGTAGCCCTGGGGACTGGGGGTCCATCCCTGGGGACTGGGGCCGCCCTGGGGACCGAGGGTCCATCCCTGGAACTACAGCAGGCAGACCTGCCATGCAGCCGATCTCACTGGCCACAGAGCTGCATGCCAAGTCAGACTGAAGGACATAATGACAGTTATAAAACAAAAGCTAAAGTTGGTTCAACTAACAGGATGAACATATGTCAAGGAATCCAGATAATATCACATTGATACAAATTTCATGTCACAAGACCCCTGTGAGCTTGATCATTGACCTGTTGACCTCAAAATCAATATATGTTTCTTTCCTTCTTCCCAAGTAACCAGCACAGTAATTTAGATGATTGTACAGTAGGGTCATCGTTTGTGTTCCGCGATAAATCTGTGATTAAAAAAAAAACAACATGATTCTTTGCTTTTAAACAGTTCTCAGCAGTGCAGTGATATTTTTACAAATTTTCTCATCTGAGTCATGGGACTCGATAACTTGCAAATCTATGAGTCCACGAATTGAAAGAACGAGTATTAATAGTAAGCTATCTTATTTTTTTAAGAAATTTCAATGCTTTTTTGGGACTCACATAATTCAAAACGTTGCATCCCAAGAGGTTTTTGTGAGTCCAGGACGCGGGACTCGCAGGTAAAAAAATCACTGGCGGTGTTTACAGTTTTAATCCATTGAATTATGTAATTTATTGGTAATGCTTTCCTAAGCGATTAACTGATACGCATGCACCCGCTGGAATGCAATAAAAAGGAGGAGCCTTGACCATCTATTTTTAACCAATGTAGTATTTGGATTGGCTTTATAAAATGAAGAAAGGGAGGAGAATATTTACAAATATCATTTTGTTCATACAAAATAATCAAGTTATCACGTTTTCAAGTTATTAATCAATAATTGATTAAAATTTACTAACTTAAATGCTTTATATTTCCAACAATTGGTATGTTTGTGGGTACGAAAGTCTTAAACGCATTTATTGTTGATATTGACAAGAGTATTATGTTGGATTATTACTAAGTCATCAAATTGAAAAGTAATGACATTTAAACTACACTAATATCTGGATTATTTAATAAATAAAAATATTCAACACCATAGTTGTGTCATAGAATCGAACAATGTATAAGATGAATCAATTTTACTGACTCAGATTTTAATTTTCCACTTTTCATGTAATTTTGACCCAATGCATGAAGTGAACATACACATAATGGCAAATTTTCGTACCGCTTATGAGCAGGTAGAGGCATGATTTGAGTGATTACAATAGCCATAATAGGAAAACTGCCCTGATTGCCTTTTTTTAAAACTCTGGCCAGATATGAATAGAAACAATATTCTAAACAAGTTTCATGAAGATTGGGTCAAAAATGTGACATTTAGCATGTTAAGAAGTTTCACTATACCCAAGTAAGGAAATTTTTAAAAGAATCACAAACCATTTTCAAACTAGGCCAAGATCTAATGTGAACCAATTTCCTGTTCAAGTTTCACTACAAATGTTACTTATAAAGAGTTAAAAACTTGTTTCTATTATTAGATCTTGTGACCTAGTTTTCATCTTACGTGACCCAGTTTCAAACTCGGCCAAAATATTATTGGGACAAACGTTCTGAAATACATGTACATGTAGTTTCATTAAGGTTGGACAATTAATGTAACCCTTAGTGCAAATATTGATGATGGAGGACCCATGACGAACGACAGACAAAAGGCAATCACAAAAGCTTACCATTAGCCTGTTGTGCTCAGGTGAGCTAAAAAATAAAATAGTTGATAAGATTTATAAATATGAAGCAAACTTAAAATTGGAATGCTTTCTGAACATAAACAAAATAAAGAAAAATAAGTTGTAAATGTTCTATGATTAAATTAAAGTAAACAACATGCATGAGCTCATACTGGAAGCCAATAATTCTCTGGTAAACAAGACAGAAAATTACATGTAAAAGTGTGATGAGCTATCAAGCTCTTTATAACTACTTTCAATAATTGTGCCATTTAACAGTGAGGGTTCAAAACAAGACATTCAATGAGAAAAAATAAGTTCACCGTATCTGTAGAGAGTTTTAGCTTTTTTTTCAGGCGTGGTGGGGCAACAGGGTCAGAGAGGGACCCAGCAGTGTTCCCACTTCCTGGCTGGGCGGGGCTCACCAAGGGCACGCAGGTGGGGCCTTGCAGGGTGCTGGGAGGGGTGCGTGTCTTTGTACTTCTCACGATGTCCGGTTCATTGTCATCATCAGGTAATAGCATGCTTTCCTGCAGAACGTTTTCAACAACATCTTCTGGATCAATATGGTTGTTGTCTAAAGAACCTGTACGAGATTTCTCGGCAATCAAATCCTGTAACTGTTTTGACACTTTAATTTTTTCCGGGTAGGCATCATTCATGTTATGAGAGATTTCACAGAACTTATCAAACTGCTCGATACTGGCCTGTCCTAGTGGGGTACTAGACCCAGAACAACCGTTGTTATTTGTGTTCACAGAATCAGTGCTATATTGGGACTGTGACAAATTTTCGTCTTCAAGATCAGAGTTTCCATCCTCAGAGAAAGAGTCCTGGGACGATGTGTCAGAGCTGCTGCCATGCTCTGTCATTTTCTTACGTAATTCCTCATGCCTTCTTCTACGCTTTTCATTCACATCTGTTCTTTTTTCTTCCTGAAACATTTTAAAATTATGCAATTGTATTTGGATTAATTATGCACATAAAACAAGCAGGTTTGCTCACCTGAAACTAATATAAAATTTAAACATGGCATACATCATAATGGCTTGTAAATATTTAACAGACGTGTCATGTTAAACATAGGCATTTCACATCAATGATAACTGAAAACCATGTTTCTAGCGATCACAAATATTGTCACAGGATGTGAAACTTGCTAAGAATATCATGACTAAGTTAAACAAGAGGGCAATGATGGCACTGTATCACTCCACTGTTTTTTTATGTGAAAAAAGCGTGCAATGCGCATGGGTTGAAATGTACTCAAGCATGTGACTTTCTCTTTCTATCCCTCGTCCCACTGGGCGCTTAAAGTTAGAAGGTGAGCATTTTTATATATGGAAAACGTTACTATGGTGTTAACTAAACAGACTAAAAAGCCCGGGAATTGTCGCACAGGTCCTTTGCTTATAACGTAGGTACATTTATCTCTCCAAAAGATATTGTCGTTCTTTCTGTTTCACATATTTTTAGATGCCGAAGATCAAATCTACACATGTTCTACAAGATTAATGAAAGTTCCTTCATTCAATCATGAATCTTTTTCCAAAATTTGGTAGCCCTAGGCGCAATGGTTATGGAAAGGAAGATTTTTAAAGTTTGCACAAAAATGGCTTTATATAAGCATATGTTCAGTTTGTGACCCCCGGGGCAGGGTCAAATTTGAGCCCAGGGGAATAATTTGAACAAATTTGGTAGAGGACTATTAGATGTCACTACATACCAAATTTAGAAGCCCTATGCTCTATAATTATGAACAAGAAGATTTTTAAAGTTTGCACAAAATAGGCCTTATTTAAGCATATGTTCATTTTTGTGACCCCGGGGCAGGGTCAAATTTGACCCAAGGGGCATAATTTGAAAAAACTTGGTAGAGAACTTTTAGATTTTAATACATACCAAATTGGGTAGAAATAGGCCCAATGGTTATGGACAAGAAGATTTTTAAAGTTTGCACAAAATAGGCCCAATATAAGCATATGTTCAATTTTGTGACCCCTGGGGAACAGTCAAATTTGATCCCAGGGGCTTAATTTGAACAAACTTGGTAGAGGACTATTAGATGTCACTACATACCAAATTTGGTAGCCCTATGCCATACGGTTATGGACAAGAAGATTTTTAAAGTTTGCACAAAATAGGCCTTATTTAAGCATATGTTCATTTTTGTGACCCCCGGGGCAGGGTCAAATTTGACCCCAGGGGCATAATTTGAAAAAACTTGGTAGAGAACTTTAAGATTTTAATACATACCAAATTTGGTAGAAATAGGCCCAATGGTTATGGACAAGAAGATTTTTAAAGTTTGCACAAAATAGGCCCAATATAAGCATATGTTCAATTTTGTGACCCCTGGGGAACGGTCAAATTTGATCCCAGGGGCTTAATTTGAACAAACTTGGTAGAGGACTATTAGATGTCACTACATACCAAATTTGGTAGCCCTATGCCATACGGTTATGGACAAGAAGATTTTTAAAGTTTGCACAAAATAGGCTTTATATAAGCATATGTTCATTTTTGTGACCCCCGGGGCAGGGTCAAATTTGACCCCAGGGGCATAATTTGAACAAACAAAGTAGAGAACTATTAAATGTCACTACATACCAAATGTGGTAGCACTAGGCCCAATGGTTATGGACAAGAAGATTTTTAAAGTTTGCACAAAATAGGCCCAATATAAGCATATGTTCAATTTTGTGACCCCTGGGGAACAGTCAAATTTGATCCCAGGGGCTTAATTTGAACAAACTTGGTAGAGGACTATTAGATGTCACTACATACCAAATTTGGTAGCCCTATGCCATAGGGTTATGGACAAGAAGATTTTTAAAGTTTGCACAAAATAGGCCTTATTTAAGCGTATGTTCATTTTTGTGACCCCCGGGGCAGGGTCAAATTTGACCCCAGGGGCATAATTTGAACAAAATAAGTAGAGAACTATAAGATGTCACTACATACCGAATTTGGTAGCCCTAGGCCCTACGGTTATGGACAAGAAGATTTTTGCACAAAATAGGCTTTATATACGCATATGTTCATTTTTCTGACCCAGGGTCATGTTCCCGGGGCAGGGTCATATTTGACCCCAGGGGCATAATTTGAACAAACAAAGTAGAGAACTATTAAATGTCACTACATACCAAATGTGGTAGCACTAGGCCCAATGGTTATGGACAAGAAGATTTTTAAAGTTTGCACAAAATAGGCTTTATATAAGCATATGTTGAATTTATTGACCCCCAGGTCGGGGTCAAATTTGACCCAAGGGGCATAATTTGAACAAATTTGAAAGAGGTTCATCCCAGGAACATTTGTGAGAAGTTTTATCAGAATTGGACCTGTAGTTTAGGAGAAGAAGATGTTTAAAAAAAAGTTAACGCACGGACACACGCACGGACGCACGATCGACACAGGACCATGACATAAGCCCCACTGGCCAGAGCCCACTGGCCTCTGGCCAGTGGAGCTAAAAATGATTTTGGTTTGTTAAAAAAAAAACATGGCTGCCAGGTGTTGGGTAGTTTTATTGTGAGACCTAGTGAACACTTCCTGCTTAGACAAGTGAAGTTCCTTGGGGAATGCGGTGAGCGCCTTATGGCATGTGGCCATCTTGAAATGTTTTTAATGCACATGCGTAATTTGCAAATGTCTTATGACAACAACTGAAATTTTGTTCTCACATTCCTATTCAAGTTATAGCAATAAACTATCCGCTCTGTCCTTTCATTGATTGCGAACACTTCATTTTAAAAGAGTATTTACGTGTAGACGAGCTAATCTGTACTGCTTATTAGCATTATCATGTTTTCATACACATTGGTTGGCTGATCAATAGACCAGGGAAAGGGCAACCAACTGAAAACAACATGATGTAATACTTATTTTGTTGAAGAGGCAAACATATATTTTGAACTAATAGGTAATTTTTGTTGATAAAGACCTTATAATATATTATCGTCTAGTCTGGTAATGTTGCCCCGATTGTAAATGCTAAATGGATCAGGAGATGTTTACGATTTAAACAAATTATATCCAGGTGTGGTATTATACACTTTTTGTTAGCGACTTTGTTTAAAAAGAATATAGTTGTATTCATGCGAACAAATCCATCACTATATAACTATTTTATTTTTTATTTTTTTTTACCATTTAATTAATACTCATACGTTTTGTCAACAGTGGTATTCAATGGTTCTGCTAGATACAGCTATAATCATGTATAAATAAAAAGCTCATTTATTTTTTAGATAAATTAAAATTTTAATATGCAATATCATTTAACAAAAGTTTTCAATCAATGAAGATTTCATGTTTTCACAAATAATAACAAATAACACTATAATCAGAAAGCAGTCTGTGTTTTGTCAGTTGATTTGTTGCATTATTATCTTATACACATGTGCTATACAAAGTTCAATGGAGCATAACTATTAATATTTTAAACTCTTAATCTCATTAATAATAACACAGGTACTTTCCTATCAACATACCTTTTTTTACTTTTACAAACACTATAGATAGTTTTGTTAATAAACAAATAGCTCACAATATTAATTGCATATGAAAAAAGGTCTAATAATGATATTTCAATCAACTTAGATTTTCAGTAAATTAAGATTTACTATTTTTGCCTTAAATATTAAAATAACAAGAGCACCGCAGAGTGGGTGCCAACGCTCAGCTGTGGGTGCAGTTTTGAATTAAAAAATAATAATAAAATAAATAAAATGTTTTTTTTTTTACCTTTGACCTTGAACGATGACCTTGACATTTCACAACTCAAAATGTGCAGCTCCATGAGATACACATGCATGTCAAATATCAAGTTGCTATCTTCAATATTGCAAAAGTTATGGCCAATGTTAAAGTTTTTGGAAGACGCGGATGAGCTGGCTATGACAATACCTCGGGTTTTCTTCGAAAACAGCCGAGCTAAAAACATGTTCTGAAAGCTGTCTGCGTTTTGGCAACTGATTATAAATAACTGCAATAAATCAATCTTCATTTGGAATAGATTAATCTTAAAAATAAACAAGAGTTCCGCGGTCGGAGATGACCGCATTGAAGCCGGATTTTTGATTTAAATGACAGGAAAGTACCTTTCGTGTTTTTGTCAATGCAATACTTAAATTACTGAAATATTGTTCAAAGGTCAAAATGAAATGTAAGTACTTTTCAAGGCATGAGCAAACCTTGTGTTATGTTTTGAATGCATGCATATACATGAACAACAATAACATTTAAGGTCACAAATATGAACTTGAATTGACAATTAGGAAAGTTTGATCTCAATTTTTTTATTAGCAAATTAGTAACATATTGTTTGAAGTTTCCATCAATTTCATTATCAAATGTAAGAAAATAAACTTAGATGAAATAATACTATTTATTGTTTTGCTTTCACATACCTACACAGAAATCCAGACAGCCTTATGATCACTCCAAAAGGTTTCTATCACACCAGTTCTAGCAGATAGATTGGACACATAAATATGATCCAAGCTTGAATGATAGTCTGTGGTTTCACTTGGCGGGGTAGCCTTCAGTCCACTCAAAGACATGAACTTCTGAAGTTTTACAAGGTCAGAGCTTGGTTTTC
>VMBQ01002661.1:111767-122782 GCA_007657795.1 Dreissena rostriformis
TTTAATTGTACCTAGTTACCTAGTTTTTACCCAATATGAGAATTTGCCAGAGATATCATTGAAAAAAACATTCTGAGCAAAATTCATGAAAATTGTGCAATACATGTAGCCTCATGAGCCTTCAAAATGTTTTCCTTAACATGACCTATTGACATAGTTTTTCAAGCTCAACAGAGATATCATTGGGACAAATGTTCTGACCAAGTTCCATGAAGATTGGACAACCAATGTGACCTCTAAAGTGTTCACAAGCTTTTCTTCAATTTGACCTAGTGACCAGGTTTTGACCCAAAGTAACCCAGTTTCTAACTCAGCACAGATATCATTGGAACAAATGTTCTAATCAAGTTCCATCAAGCTTGGGCAATACATGTGCCAGTTTTTTTCCCCTTTTTGGGAAGATAGCCCATGGCTTTGGATTTGGGAATTTTATCGGCATTTTCAAGAAATAGGGAAAATAAATTCAGTAGCCTTCTTTGGTAGCACTTTAGTACAACCATATATATTGATATAACTCTGTATAATAATTCAAATTAAAAGATCAAAATCATATAAATCATTATTATGTTCTTTGTTACATGTAATTGAAATAAAATTGTGATAAAATAATCATAAGACACTTCTAAAAAAATAATAAAAAAAAAAAAAATTAAATTGGGATTTTTTTTCCAAATTTTGGGAAAAAAGTATACCATTTGCCATTGGGAACATAGCCGTTATTCGGCTATAAAATCAGGCCAAAAAAACCCCCTATGAGCCCTCTAGAGGGTTCACAACATTTTTCTTTAATTTGACCTAGTGACCTAGTTTTGAGCCCACATGACTGAAATTTGAACTCAGCCAAAATATCATTGGGACAAATGTTCTGACCAAGTTTCATGAAGATTGGGTGATTGATGAGGCCCCTAGAGATTTCACAAGCTTTTTCTTTAATTTGACCTAGTTACATGTACCATGCTTTTCACCCCACTCAACCAAATTTTAAATTCAGCTTAGATATCCTTGTGACAAATGTTCTGACCAAGTTTCATTAGATCGGGCAACAGACAGAAACCAAATTCAAACTCACTTGAGATATCATAAGAAAAGATATTCTGAGAAAGTTTCATGAAAATTGATACATTTTTTTTAGCTTTTAGTGTCTAGACTGTTGACAAGGTTAACTCTAGCTAGCCATAGAAGGAAAACTGCCCTGACCCCTAAACGCCATATTTTTCAACAGCCTGTAACTATTTTCAGACTCAGTTTTGATGTTGTTTAAGTTAATGTAACACAACAGATTTTTGTATGGCAGCAATGTCCTTAACAAATCAAAATAATTTGAAGCATTTTGGTTAAGGACATCCCAAAGATCATTTGTTGAAATTTTATGTTGAAAACTGTTAATTCAAAAAAGTATGGTCGCCAATAACACTGATAGGCAAGGAGAATGAGCCATGTTTTGAAGCCCTACGTACTGGTCTGTCTACAGTCTTCTCCTTCTTCTTCACGTTGAGGGCCTTAAGCCTCCTCTGCAGCTCTGAGTCCTCCTTCCGCCTCCTGTAAACACAGTCACAAAGGTCAATGAGCATCCCAACAGGTCAATGGACATTCCAACAGGTCAATGAGCATCCCAACATGTCAATGGACATCATAACAGGTCAATGGACATCACATCAGGTCAATGAACATCACATCAGGTCAATAAACATCATAACAGGTCTACTAACATCCAAACAGGTCAATGAGCATCCCAACAGGTCAATGGAAATTCCAAAAGGTCAATGGACATCCAAACAGGTCAATGAACATCCCAACAGGTCAATGGACATCAAACAGGTCAATGATCACCCCAACAGGTCAATGGACATCCAAACAGGTAAATGGACATCCCAACAGGTAAATGGACATCCCAACAGGTCAATGGACATCCCAACAGGTCAATGGACATCCCAACAGGTCCATGGACATCCCAACAGGTTAATGGACATCCCAACAGGTCAATGGACATCCCAACAGGTCAATAAACATCCCAACAGGTTATTGGACATCCCAACAGGTCAATGGACAACCCAACAGGTCAATGGACATCCAAACAGGTAAATAGACATCCCAACAGGTTAATGGACATCCCAACAGGTCAATGGACATCCCAACAGGTCAATGGGCATCCCAACAGGTCAATGGACATCCCAACAGGTCAATTGACATCCCAACAGGTCAATGGACAACCCAACAGATCAATGGACATCCCAACAGGTCAATGAACATCCCGACAGGTCAATGGACATCCAAACAGGTCAATGGACATCATAACAGGTCAATGAACATCCCAACAGGTCAATGGACATCATTACAGGTCAATGGACATCAAAACAGGTCAATGAACATCCTAACAGGTCAATGAACATCCAAACAGGTCAATGGACATCCCAACAGGTCTACTTATATCCCTACAAGTCTACTAATATCCCTTCAGGTCTACTTACATCCATACAGGTCTACTAACATCCCAACAGGTCTACTAACATTCCAACAGGTCTTCTTACATCCCTACAGGTCTACTAACATCATAACAGGACTACTAACATCCCTACAGGTCTACTTACATCCCTACAGGTCTACTAACATTCCTACAGGCTTACTAACATCCCTACAGGCCAATGAACACCACAACAGGTCTACTAACATCCCAACAGGTCAATGAACATCCCGACAGGTTAAGGAACATCCCAACAGGTCAATGAACATTCCAACAGGTTAAGGAACATCCCAACAGTTCAAAGAATATCTCAACAGGTCAATGAACATCTCAACAGGCCAAGGAACATCTCAACAGATCAATGCAAATCCAAACAGTTCAAAGAACATCTCAACAGGTCAAGGAACATCTCAACAGGTCAAGAACATCACAACAGGTCAAGGAACATTGCAACAGGTCAAGGAACATCCCAACAGGTCAAGGAATATCTCAACATGACCAGGAACATCCAAACAGGTCAAGGAACATTCCAACAGGTCAAGGAATATCTCAACAGGTCAAGGAACATCTCAAGAGATGATAGCCATTATCTGCATACAAGGAAAATTGTCTTAACCAAGATGTTACATCACAAATATTTTATAAATATATGACTATGAATCATTATAAACATAATTATTAACCTCTTGTCTTTATATCATTTTTTTTTCAAGTTTTTATCGTCTGTAAACATCAAAATAATCGATTATGTTTATATAGTCAAACCGCCATCTTGAAAAAAAAATCTGGATTCTGATTAGCTATTCCAATTTCAAGATTTGCATGCTATAAATAGCCTTTAACTGAGATTGCAGGGAAGGTTAATCTCTTGTGAAAAAATTTCAACAGACGATGTAACATGTAAAATACTCATAAATAAACGATTTTGTGTTATTAAGAAACACTATATGAACAATATATAAAGGAGTAAATATTTGATAAGAACATATAGAGTTATGATGAATTACAATATTTACCGGATTTAATCATTTTTTTCAGAAAAAAGATGGTGACTGTGTCAAAACTTTTTTTCGCAACGAACTGCATCATTTGCGAACATCCAAATAAGTGATTTAACGTGATCTCTATACTCACGACTCAAACAGAACCCACGACTCAACCAGAACCTACCATAATTAGTAGGGATGGCAACGAATACCAATTTTGGTATTCGAATATTCGTTCACCCTTCCGAACGAATATCCGGATATTCAGTCAACATCTGTTGGAAAAAAATCAACAAAATGTTTGTTTACCGTACCATTTCTCTATGAATCCTCCTTTTGTTTTTACCGGAAAGTCACCGGAAGTGACTTAATATTAACACAGGATTGGCGTCGTACAGCCCATGTACGTAAGATTAGCTCCACACAAGTAACACATTGCCAACTTCTTATCGGATGATCTCTTGAAATAATTCCAAGCAGCGGAAGGTGTAGGTGGCATTTTGAATTGACAGAGATTTACTTTATTCGTGTAGCAATGATACTATTTTCAATTAAATGAGGGCGAAATACCAAAAACATTTCTTTAAGTATAGTACCTGATTGAATATTGAGTAATTAATTAAAGTTTGGACCATACGATACGCAAATACTCATTAGAGGTTGAGTAAATTATTTTCTTAAAGCTTTTTTGATTGGACAACGTGATTGTAACCATACAATCTTATTTGTTTTTTAAACCAAGTCGGCTTTTCCTTCACTCATTTAATCTTTGATCATTTTAAATGTAATTTGAGTCATTAGATCACAGCGATTTTTTTCCTTCTTTATAAAGTACCGGTTAACCGCACTTTCCCAATAACAAAAACTACACATGTCCCAATTGCTGTCCAAAAAATTCCCAATTTAAGGTAAAAAAAAAAAAAAAAAAAAAAAAAAATTTTTTTTTTTGGAAATGCAACATTTAGTTAGTTTCCCTATGCAGCTCTATGGCAAGAACCTAGGTAAATATAATGCTGACAACTTGAAAACACTTAGTTATCAATTTTAAAGTATTTGGGAGCAAAAAATCAAATACACCAATTTCCAAATTTGAGGTTTTCACAACTCGATATTTCCCAATTTTGAGGTTTTCACGACTCAATTTTTCCCATTTGGACCGGTACAAGTACTTTTCCCAATAGGACAAAAAAATCGCTGGATCAAGTGCGGTTCTGTGTTTTAATTGCCGACGCGATTTGCACCTATCATAATTTTGACACAAATTGACTGTCTTTGGTCAATTTTAGTTTCATAAAGGTAGGCAATTAGCAGGATTTATGACTGGTATACTGTCATTACCATAGCGACGCATTATCACGCCTACCGGAATAAACACTATGACACGAGGAACAACTTTTTTTAACAATGTTTGAAGCATTTTTCACGAATACAAAGTCTTTGAAATTACTCGATCAAAAAAAAAAAATCTTCCGAATATTCTATTTGGAAAATAGTATTCGAATATTCGGTGCGGGACCGATGTTCGGATATTCGTTGACATCCCTAATAATTAGTTGTGAGAAAGTTTCTTTTCAGTTGGGAGAAAAAATTACTTTAAGAGTGTTCACATGCTTTTGGCTAAATTTACCTAGTTTAAAACCGGGCTACACTGCTTTTGGCTAAATTTACCTAGTTTAAAACCGGGCTACACTATCATAAGGACGATTTATCAAATATTCTGACCAACTTTTATAAAAACCAATAGAAGTGGTTTCTAGTGTTTCAACATGGTTAATGTTTACACTGCAGGACGGATAACAAATGACTGACAGTGATCACAAACGCTTAGCATGTTGCACTGTGTGTGTGACTGTGGGTGAGTACCTCTCCTCCTGCTGTCTGCGCAGCTCTAGTAAAGCCAACTCCTCCCTCTCCAGCTCATCCAGGCTGTCCAGACGTGGACTGGTACGAGATATCAGCACCCTGCAATACACACACAGAGATATCAGCACCCTGCAATACACAGTACGAGATATCAGCACCATGCAATACACAATACAAGATATCAGCACCCTTCAATACACACACAGAGACATCAGCACACTGCAATACACACACAGAGATATCAGCACCCTGCAATACACAGAGATATCAGCACCCTGCAATACACACACTGAGATATCAGCACCCTGCAATACACACACATATATATCAGCACCCTCCAATACACAAAGATATCAGCACCCTGCAATACACAGACAGAGATATCAGCACCCTGCAATACACACACATTTATATCAGCACCCTCCAATACAAAGAGATATCAGCACCCTGCAATACACACACAGTGAAATCAGCACCCTGCAATACACACACAGAGATATCAGCACCCTGCAATATAAACAGAGAGATATCAGCACACTGCAATACACAGTATGAGATATCAGCACCCTGCAATAAACAGTGATTACACAGTACGAGATATCCGCACCCTGCAATACACACACAGAAATATCAGCACCCTGCAATACACACACAGAGATATCAGCACCCTGCAATACACACACACACATATATCAGCACCCTGCAATACACATACAGTGATATCAGCACCCTGCAAAACACACACAGGGATATCAGCACCCTGCAATACACACATGAGATATCAGCACCATGCAATACACAGACAAAGATATCAGCACGCTGCAATACTCACACAGAGATATCAGCACCCTGCAATACACAGTACGAGATATCAGCAGCCTGCAAAACACACACACTGAGATATCAGCACCCTGCAATACACAGTACAACATATCAGCACCCTGCAATACACACACACACACACACACACACACATATATCAGCACCCTGCAATACACAGAACGCAGGGTTTTTCTTTGGCCCAAAATGGGCTATATTCCCAATCCCAAAAAGTATACCATTTTTCCCAAAATATGCCAAAAAATTCCCAATTTCCCCCATTTTTTTTCTTTTTAGAAAGAAGTGTCTAATACTTGTTTTATCTCAATTTTAGTTCAATTACATTCAACAAAGTATATCATAACGATTTATATGATTTTGTTCTTTTAATTTGAATTATTATAAAGAGTTATATCAAACAAGCATTTCCCAAATCAGTGGACTTTTCCTGCAAAAAAAGAAGGCTACTGAATTTATTTTCCCAATTTCTTGAAAATGACGATAAAATTCGCAATTCCAAAGCCATGGGCTATCTTCCTAAAAAGTGGGGAAAAAAACCTGGTACGAGATATCAGCACCCTGCAATACACACACAGAGATATCAGCAACCTGCAATACACAGTACCAGATATCAGCACCCTGCAATACACAGTACTAGATATCAGCACCCTGCAATACACAGTACCAGATATCAGACTCCGGCAATACACAGTACGAGATATCAGCACCCTGCAAAACACAGTACAAGATTTCAGCACCCTGCAATACACACACAGATTTTTAAGAGCCCAGCAATACTCACACAGAATTATCAAAGCCCAGCAATACTGAGGCAGATATATATATCAGAGCCCAGCAATACTCAGGCAGATATATTAGAGCCAAGCAATACACAGGCAGATATATTAAAGCCCAGCAATACTCAGGCAGATATATTAGAGCCCAGCAATACTCAGACAGAGATATCAGAGCCCAGCAATACTCATGCAGACATATCAGAGCCCAGCAATACTCAGGCAGATATATCAGCACCCTGCAATACTCAGGCAGATATAATAGAGCCCAGAAATACACAGGCTGATATATTAGAGCCCAGCAATACACAGGCAGATATATTAGAGCCCAGCAATACTCAGGGAGATATATTAGAGCCCAGCAATACTCATACACAGATATCAGAGCCCAGCAATACTTAGCAGACATATCAGAGCCCAGCAATACTCAGGCAGATATATCAGCACCCTGCAATACTCAGGCAGATATATTAGAGCCCAGCAATACACAGGCAGATATATTAGAGCCCAGCAATACTCAGGCAGATATATTAGAGCCCAGCAATACACAGACAGCTATATAAGAGCCAAGCAATACTCAGGCAGATATATCAGCATCAGGTAATACACAGGATGTGATATAAACACCCTGTAATACACAGTACGGGATATCAACACCCTGCAATATTATCAACACCTCTTATTAATACATTTGTACTGATTGAACTATATTCATTGCTTTTTTTTTCATAATTAAGTTAATTGAATAGATGTACTTGAAATAAAATTGAGATAAATAATCATGAGACACTTCTTTGTAAAAAAAAAAAAAAAAAAAAATGTAGGGGGATTTTTTTCCAAAAAAGGGGAAAAAAGTATACTTTTTTGATGGGCGACGGGGCCGATATTCGGCCCTAAAAAACGGAGATCGACGGCCCTGAATTCAGAGGAGATATCAGCACCCTTATTAAATACTTCAAACAGATGTCATCACCCTGAAATTTGAAATTGTTGCTATTGCTATTTGGAACACTGATTGTTTATGTGTAAACTTTATTTTACCAAATATTTTACTTTTTTTTTTCATTGATTTTGAGCGTTATAGGGGCTTTAATGAAGAGGACGAATAAAATGCATGAAATATGGATAAATTTGGATTAGTTAGTTGAAGTTAGATATTGAAATGGAATTATTATACTTGTTTTTTCCTCATTTTGGTTGTGTTTGTATTTATTTTCAATCATAGTTATGTTAGAGAAACAAAATACATGAGCGCATCGTGTGACCTCATTATTAGAGCCTCATTCTTAATGTTAACAAAATGATCGATTCCAAGAGACGCTTGATACGAGGGAACCATACAATATGTTAACTTCAAATTTCTTGTCTGACAGTGTGTCTGAATCTTTTGGCATCCAATTGTTGTCAAACAAAGTAATTCTTAGTCAGGTTTGTCTGACTGACACATTTCGCGGAAGTCTGGGGATATGTCCGGGGTAGTTGTAATAATCAAACTCCCATCTAACGTCGACCCTCCAGATCGCTGTGAGTTGCAACTGATAGCGATTTGTTTTCATGTTAACTTCACTTTAATCAGTAATATCAGTAACATAAACTATTTTCTGGCATAAACAAACACAAACAGATCATAAATATATCACTAATGCGCAAATTAAAACAACTTCCATGATATTGTGAGCTCGCATAATAATAATATTAATCCAAAGTTTCAAACATGTCAACGATTCATGAAAATGTTCCGACACCATGGCGTAGTGGATATTGTGTCCGCCTAGAGATCGGGAGATCATGGGTTAGATCCCCACTGTGGGAGCGTTCTTAACATTTCTGCCATAGACACCAAGAATTGGTTTCAGTCCCAGGAAACGAACTTGAGAGCCTTAGGCTTTCGATGCAATCAAGCTTAAATTAATAGGTTTAAACTAATTGAAAACTTCTGCTTTCGGTTTGATTTAAAGTTTTTGTTTGTTACGATGTATGCTATAGTCTGGTTGAGTCGTGGGTAATTTTCAGAAAGATGTTACATCACAAATACTTTATAAATATATGACCATGAATCATTATGAAAACAAGCGGGTGCAGACCGCTCATCTATTTGTCAAAGTATGAATCAAATCTGATCATAAATTAAGAAGTTATGGCAATTTTAGCAAAATTGTGGGGGTGTGGTCATTTATAACATTATGTTTGAAAAATGAAAAAAAAAANTAGGGGAGGTTCGGGAGGGTTGTTCCCTCCCTTCGTTTTTTTTTTTTTTTAATTTAACGTGTCAATTGACGTTCTGTGGTGCGTTATAGTTGCAATAATTCAACTCTCAGCTTTACAACCAGAGCCGCCATAGCAAAAATTATCAAAGGCTCTGGGAGTCCGTTTATATGGACTATGGTGCGTTATAACTCTAAGAAAAACAACATCAAAAGACATAAATTTGGTGCGCGATGACTCTTTAAAAATAAACCCCAGTTATAAAGATATAATTTTTAATTGTTTTAAAACTGTCCCGAATAGATAGTTAAATCCTGACTCGAACGATTCCCCAATACATCCGTAACAACCTGACTCTATTACTGCATACTAACTACTTTTCAAGTTTCTATTCATTATCCGACAATCCCATGTATTCCAGTTTTGAAAGCAAATTCTAGTAAATATTGACGATAAAAGTCTTCAAGAATTTCCATTTTTCTGAAGTATCAAATGAATTTCGTCATAAGTGACTATTTATAGATTTGATGAAATATTCCCACTGATCATGCGTTAATCCCCTGACGTGTTGTGTGCGTTTTAATACAATGCTCAATACACCCACGCTTCCTATGCAAATGACGCGACATTGTACATGCTGCATAATATTTCACGCCCTTTTTATAACAAAGGGTCAACACAAAATAAATGCGCAGTTTATTTGAAGCAAGAATCTGTTAACATTGCGTTAACATTTACATTTTGAAGCGTATTACGGATTACAAACGTGTTCACATTAAAATTCGGGAGTGTGTTTCCGATTAAAAATTTAATGAAGCTCATTTGAGATTTCCACAAAACATTAACTCCCGGCATTAACCCCAAAAAAGTGAATTTTGACGATAATTTGTTAAAACGCTTTACGAGTCAAGTAAATGTATTGACAGCATGATGCATGAAATGCACAATGTCCACGAGGTTTACAGCCGGTTGCCATCGTCGTCTTCTATGTAATTGGGCAAGATTTCTGTGACAATTACATTAACGCCACGAGTCGTCTGCATGATTTAACTGCATCTATTGTCGCAGGGTTCTCAATAAGTTTTGAGACAACAGGCCAAAATGTGAAACCAACAGGCCTTCTAGGGGGGTCTGGGGGCATGCCCCCCGTAAATTTTTAAAATTGAGCACTTGATTTCCTGCATTTTGGGCCATTTATTGCTATGTAAATGGTTTACCAGGCACTTAAATTTGAGCATTTTTTTGTGCATTTTTATTAATTTTAGCTTTTTTAACTAAGGCCATGATTTGTTTTTTTATTGGTTTACAAAAATATTTTTGAAAATGGTTCATCGGGCGGTCGAAAAAACACAAAAAAAACACACATTTTCAATAGAAAAAAACAGTTAATACTCTTTGTAACATCAGGCAATTTTAATCACTCCATGGAATATTTTACCACGTATACCGCGCAGTTTTTTACCTCAAAGTTTCAAATAAAAAAGTTGGTGTGCGTAATACATTGATACAACGCAATCCTGGTTGCTAAATTGCGAAAAATCATTTTGAAATCGTAAATAATCACAATAGGCGCCATTTTTTTTATTTCAGAAAACTACACCCTATTATCTTAAAGACTGAAGCCCCGTTGTCGGAACAAAAAAAAAAGAGTCGGTAACGGCAGATATGAACAGATTTTTATAAAAAATAAAATGTTTGAATAAAATTAAAAATGTCTTTGTCTTTGTTTGTGCACTTCTACATTGGCAGCTTATGTTGGGCTGTTGACCACATAACTGATACATGTAGCTGGTAAAGGTAGGTTTCAACGAGTTTTTTTCGCGGGTAGCCGGGTAACGGTAGGTGTGAATAGGGACTTCTGGGTGTCTTCCAAATTCCAGTTTGTTC